>AWOL01S0095247.1:0-44749 GCA_000715115.1 Nicotiana otophora | reverse complement strand
CCCCCCCCCCCCCCCGTATTCTGTTCTTTTGGTTTCAGTTATCAGTGATCTTAGCACGTTGCAGAGCGCACAGGAATTACTCAAATTGTCACAAAAAGTTTGATGACCGGTTCTCGAATTTCATCTAGATCATTCCATGACTACTCTAGTAAACCTTAACAGATATGTTATTAGCACAAATCAGCCGCAACAAGACTTTGAAGGTAATTGCCACCCAATCTTTTCAAAGAATTAAATAAAGCCTAGAAGATAAAGCCAAGAGGAAGAGATGGACATTACTCCAGAAATTTAAAGAAATGGGAAATTACGATTTTGGAAGGCTGAGTAATGTCGAATGTAGATTCATCTTTCTGAGAGCTCTCTGCATTAGCTTTATTCTTCCCGCCGAGCAAATTGAAACTCAGCCGTGTCGCCTGAAATGATAATCTTACCTCATAAAGTTCCCGTTCAATTAATTAGAAGCAATCAAACCATCTATGAATTCACACTTACAGGTGCTTTGGGTGGCTTCAGCGGTTTCCCTTCTTTGACGTCTAAATCCGCCTGATCTCTGTCCCTCGCATCTGCAGATGCATTGCACGTATCCTCTCCACGCTTCAGTGAGAAAACTTTTGAGGCCTGAAAAATCAGGAAAAAACAAAGAATAGTTATTCAAAAAGTTAGACCAAAATGTTTATGAAGGACAACGATAACACGATAATAAGCACCAGATTTGAAACAGACGATGCAATTTGTGGCCGTGGCTGCCATTGAATCCTTTTGAAATTTATTCCTCGTGTGCCAGGTTGAGCATTATCCTCATGGATACTTGCATTTCTCGAGTTTACATTAATAAATGAAGCCGCGTCATTCGAAACAGTGATAACACCAAAAAGCTCGCCATCCTCGTACAATGGGCTTTTCGTCACCATTGCCATGAAAATCTGACCGGACCTCTTCTTAAAAGGAAACAGACCCGACCATGATTCTCCCCAGCTCAAATTTTCCATGAAAATCCTAGCCAGTT
The DNA here is from genome assembly GCA_000715115.1 of Nicotiana otophora. NCBI lineage: Eukaryota > Viridiplantae > Streptophyta > Magnoliopsida > Solanales > Solanaceae > Nicotiana > Nicotiana otophora. The sequence goes on along the minus strand of AWOL01S0095247.1, from coordinate 43,743 downwards.
CATGATATTCTTCACAGATAAGCAGTTCAGTGGACCTTTGTCCAAGTATTTCATGATCTTTATAACCGTAAAGTCTTTCAGCAAATCGATTCCTGCATGAGAAGAATTTCCTTTGTATAATATACTACCTCACAACAGACAAGAGCCCCGAGATATGAAGGGGATTTAACATCAAGCCTATGGAAAAATATTTTCATAAACCAAATTGTTTCTCGCTCTGCCTATCCATCCCACTCAGCATGCTTCCTCTCCTTAAATCCCCCTTTAAAAAGTCGGACAATTTCTCTGTGACAAAGTGAGTTAAACCAAAGTGCAGAATTTGAACTTTAGGACTAACAGAAAACATTAGCAGAGATCTGTTTGATTTAATTCCTAATCGTAATATTTGGCCGGAGTCAATAAATCAATCAACTATGACTCAGTCTCAAACTAGTTCTGGTTGATGAAATGAATCCTCTATATATTCCGATACCAGGGCCCATTCTGTTCCACTATCATTTTAAATTTGTCTCTTAAAGAAAAGTAGTATTCTCAAAATTCCACACTTATACATTTTAGACCTAATGTAAGTGTAACAGCAACCTAACCTTAACTCGAGCTAGTCTTTAGCTAAAGTGGTAAATGTGAAAGAGTACAACAACAACAACAAACCCAGTGAGTTCTCACAAGCGGGGTCTGGGGAGGGTAGTGTGTACGCAGACCTTATCCTTATGGGCAGAGAGATTGTTTCCGATAGACCCTCGGCTAGAGAGTAGATGATAAATGTGAAAGAGTAAACTATATATAATCAATAGTGGTGCCTAATTGCTTTACTACTTGCTACCATGCCACAGTTTCAATCAATCATCTACACCTCAATCCCAAACTAGTTAGGGTCAGTTAAATTAAATACCCTAAATCCGTTCCTTTACAATAATAGATAAGATTTGATAATTTAGATGGCCTTAAAAACAGTTAAAGAACCAATTTCAAAGTAAATCTATCTCAAAGTCAACTTCATTCTATTGAATCCCCTTGATATGAGGAAAAATTCTATCAAATTCCAATTCTGATATTCTAGACTTTTTTGAAGTATAAATTCCTAGCTCCGCCACTGCTTAACCTAAATATAAACACAAAAGAAGCAAATTTTAAAGTCAATCTACATCTAAGTCAACTTCATTTTATCAATCATAAATTCAACTATCAACAATCCCCAGCTCAAAACAAACATCACTAATTAGAATTAGTGCAATGAAATGATCAGATTTAAAAGTAAATTACTTGTTAATTACTTACCAGTAAATAATTTCCCCAGAATCAGCTCTACTAACGTGAACTGCATGACCCATGCAATTCAACACGTTTTTGTACGGACTCCCACTAAAGAAAACTCCAGACCATAACCTCATTTCAGCTGAAAAATCTGTTAATTTTTCATCTGAATCCATATTCACAATACTATTCTTATTTTTTTCTTGATATAACACGTTGAATTGTTCCACAAGTTTCCTATAACTTGATTCCAGTGAGTAGAGTTTTTCAACCAAGATTTGATTAAGACCAGAGTTTGATTCTTCGCCGGCAGCTCCACCGTGCATGGCGGCCGGAAACGGTGGTGGAAGTGGTGGTGACGGTGGTGGTGAGAAATGAGCATGTGGGTTCTGAGTTCTGACTGAGGTGGCCATAACTTTTGTTTTTTTAGTATTGGATAGTGTCAGTTTCTTGATTTAAAAATTGGATTTTTTTTTAATGTTTACGTGGAACAAGTGGGTGTTTGCCACGTGACTTTCGCCGGCCAAGTAAAGCTATCAGCTGTTAACTGGTGGACGAGTGAGTATTAATTAATGAAAATCACTATAAGTCAAGTTAAAGGGTAGAATTGGTAGTTAAAAAAAGTTTATGTTCTCTGATTCGTGGAGAAGAGAAATGGAAAAAGCCTTTTCAACTTAGTGAAAATTATTTTTCTATTCTAATTAACTTCTATACACTATGTTAATCTTCACTCTAATTGGATTGTTTTATTAATTACGGTAATGTTCGGACCAACTTGCACATAGCTTAACTATTTTACAGAGTATCTGTTACCTCCCAGTACCGAATAATCTTCTCCACCAAATTTATACAGATGAAAGATTAGTGATAATTGTTCATAATAAGAGAATTAGTACATAGAAAATAAGATTATGGCCACAAAATTTACATTAATTAGTCTTCATCTTTATGATGGTGACGTCCGAATCACCTTGCGCATGCCTTAACTGTTTTATCGGATATCTACTACCTTCCATTCGCACATGCATTAGATAACATGAAAATTTAAACAAATAAAATATTAGTGATAATTATTCATAGTAAGTGAATTAGTACATAGCAAATAAGGTTATGGCAACAAAATTTACACTAATTAGTCTTCATCTTTATATGGTGGTGTCCAAATTACCTTACGCGATCCTGATTATTTTACTGGATATCTATTATCTTCCATTAGTACATGTATTTAAAATTTGAACAAATAAAATATTAGTGATAATTGCTCATAGTAAGTGAATTAGTAACCTAAAAAATAAGGCAGTTATGTCCAATAGTTGTAACTTTTACCAGGCCAAGTGAATTTATCACTTGTTAACTGGTAGGTATGGGTATTATTAAGAACAATTAACGATAAATATAAGTCAAGTTAAGGGCTAGATTTGGAAGTAAAAGAACTATGTTCTTTAATTCGTGGAAAGATATATGTTTGATTGGTGGAAAAAGTCTTTGAAATTAGTGAAGGTATTATTTTGCCATATTTGTCCATCTTTGTTTTGGATATTTCGAATTATAAAAATGGAATTAGATATTGGGGTTAGGTTGCTTGCTTACGCTCAACCAATATTCAATTGTTTTACAACTTAATAATTACATATAACCGAAAGTCAAGATCTCAATGGATAATACTAAAAAAAATGACAGTCGATGAGGGTAACAGGACATTGTTAGTGACATTAATAATACATTGATTTTAGAACAACATATATGCCAGAATGTTCCCAAAACTCAGTGTAAGATATGAAATAGGGGTTGAGACCGAGGTGGGGCCACAGTATCTGCCGCGAGTTCAGCCAAATCCAGTCGTTTTGGTTCAAATTATGTATGTCTTAAAATTTTTATTAAATATATACAAACTATTAACTTCATGTTATAAACTCAAAGTTAAATGATTATTATGTAACAAAAAAATAGAAAAGTAATTTTTATGCTACAAACTCAAAGTTGAATCAACATGCGTAAAATGTACTCTTAATTAGTACGTACATGAAGTATTAACACAAATAGCCGCACACTTAATAACTTAAACGAAAAATAACCGGTGAAGGTATAATATATGCATAATTTATGTATTGTATGTGTATAATTGTGTATAGTTAATATATAATCTATATATATGGCTAGAAAAAGTAAAGAATTAATATGACCGGCTATTTGTGTAAAGATCCCGTACATGAAGTACCTACCCCGTTGGTTCAGGACAGTTATACATGTCCAACAAAAATGCACTGATGCAACATCTCAAACCTTTAATACGAATAGAGAAAGACATTACTAACATTTAATTCATTAACATTCTAAACCTTACACTGTTCAGTTGCATTGCTCTTGGGCATAGAATGCCCCTACGGCAACAGGATTAAGGGAAAAATCAAAATACCAAAAACACGATTTGCTTTCTCTTACTGTACAAACATCAGTTTGTTTTCGCATCTAAAATGCGCGAGCTAAATTCTAAACCACAAAGACGAGCAGTGACATTCGCCCTCGGATAAAAGGCATACAGTGGTATCAAGCTACAAATTCATTTGAAATATTTACAACTTGTAGGTTCCATCTAATATCATCAGACACTACACTATGGATTATAGCTGATATGTCATACCACAACAAAGTCACCATTTGATTTGACTTCCCAAAGACTTAAGGGTTCATACCACAACAAAGTCACCATTTGATTTGACTTCCCAAAGACTTAAGGGTAATCTTACCAACGTATATTTGAATGGCATTGTATTATGTAAATGTAATAATTTGGTCATAACCTTTTGTAGGATTGTCCAACTGACAAACGGTTTGAAGCGTTAGAAACTAGACTCGAATATCTTGCATTTGATAGGTTGTCACCTTCCTCCATATTGCTGAATTCCAGGAAATGTGTAGGTCGGTGATCCTCATTGTAGTACTCCCGAGGTGTACCTAACTTCACCCCGTACTTCATGCTAACAGTGTGCTTCACTCCCATGAAGTTGTAATTCCATGGACCATTATCAGGTATCTGCACAACAAAGTTAAATTTAGATTCAGTTCTAGACGGAGATGGCATGGAAGGAAGCAGGGAGATGCAGGAAACATGGGACGGGAGCAGCAATCAAAAATCCAACTGAATAATCCATATATCTAGCACACTTACCATGTAAAAGCCAAGGAATCGGTCACTCAACAGCATCTGGACCTTCTCGTAATGAGTTGGCAGGTAACCATGAGGGTTGCTTCCTGTATCTTTGTTAGCACGTCCCCATTCATACCCAGTTGGCGTCAACCTATATGCAGTTAACGAACAAGACCCTGGTGTGAAGCTGCATGTCAATATAATACACTTCTCTCCATCCCAGTGTTTGTTGTTCTCCAGGATCCGAGCATGTGAGGTAACATCCTGTTATTCAGAAGATTCACACATTAGAAGAGCTATGCATAGAGCAATTGGCTAAACAAATCCCACCTAACCCATAGAAATATAAATCATTAAAGCTGCACAACAAAACAAAGATGAATAGAAGTTAACCTGTGGAGACAACTGAGGAAGTTCATTTGGTTGTGTGCGCATCCATTCCAAAGGCTCCAAGTCATTAAGAAAATCATGCTCCGGAAGACCGGAAGGTAGATGCACCTGCTGATGTGTCCCCCACTGTGGAGGCACTGCAATACACCGGATTTCCTTCACCTGAGGATTATCTGGTGGACTTACACCATATAAGTAACCAGCAATTTGTGTCCGCAGATCGGCAATGCAAATGAACTTCTTCAGAATATTCTTTGGCATGATGTATGTATATCCAGTCTCCTGCACAAACAATTAAAAACCAAAATATTAACACCGAATTCGTTTCCATTGTAGCAGTGATTCTACGAACAAGGTGCTAAAGGTATAGTATGTCTAGTTAAACAATAGATGGCAAAGCAAGTGTTACCTTTATGTCCTCTGAATTTACATATATGTGGTTCACACGGAGATAGAGATTTGTTGCAGAAATTGCTCTCACACGCCAATCTGTTTTAGAGCCAAAGGCAGCCTGCTCGTAGGGACTCGTAGTAGTAACAATCAACTCATCACCATGGACATTTGTGGTCTTTGTGGTAACCGCTGTCAGTTGACTTGCTTCCTTGGCCTGAAAAGATGATGCACATTAGCAACTGAATCTGTAAAAACAAAGGGGCCTACATTGATAAGTACTAGAAGGACCAAGATTATAACCTGTTTCTCAATCTCAGCTATCTGTTGGCGCTGCTGGGATGGAGGAGTAATCTCAGCTCCAAGTATAATATCACGGATCTCAGACTGCGTCAATGCTGATGTGTTGACATTGTTCTTTTTTGCATAGTCTGAGAGAATGAGATCTCTAAGCGCTACCTCAACCTGCACCATGCACAGTCCAGAATCAGAAAGGAGTCCATCAAATTAAAATTGACACAATGGTGTCCCCCTAACAAAAGTTTCTTTCACAATATCAAGGCATGGCAAATTCAAGGAGGCATAATTACATTTTCCTGAACATACCTTCATCCACTGGTCATCTGTAAGTGAAGGCCAGATGTGGTGTGGCTCAGTAACGACTGACTTGTCAGGCTTGAGTAGCATCTTAGCCTTTTCATTGTTCACATGGAGTGCACGCAGGAAGAGGATGAGCCTGGAGAATGCTGTATAGGATGAGATGCTCTTCAACCAATCATCATATATGTTGAACAGAACCATTTGTGGCTCCGTAGCCTTCAGTATAAGATCACCAAATTTCTCTATCTTCAAACAGGCCTGGAATGGTAACTGCAGCTCACTTCCTTCGATAACAATATTCGGAAAATCGAGCAAGTGGACCTCCAAAGGATCAAGCATCCCTTTCCGAGTCACAATAATTTGCTTCGGTTGTTCTTCAACTGGCAAAGACCTTACAAGTGCAGCCACTTCTTCGGCTGTTTTCCACTTGGCCAGTTGGCCAAGACGCTTTTGCCCTGCCCACACAGTTGTGTGAATGACCTGTAAATGAAAAGCACAGCACACACATCAATTAGAGAACAATGGAGTTTGCCCAAGAGTAAACAAGAAAATTACAGTCGAACTGCACTTACCTTCAAAAACAGTTGACCTGTCCTAGGATTGAAAATGAAAATTGCACCATTAATGGGCTTTGTCGTCAAATTTCCCTCGAAGGTCTTGTGGATGGTCACTCGGTACACGTTTGTGTCATCAACAAACCATATAATTTGATTGCTGAAAATCTCTCCATAATTCTGAGATGATAAATATGGTTCTGTGGGCTCTGAAGAATACAATTGCAACCCTTTCCTTATGCGTTCCCTCAGAACATAGAGTGCAGGATTTGACTGCATAATGGAGCATAAGGATGTTAAGAAACTTTTAGCTGCAACATATACTACACGCAAACCAGTTCATGAAAATAATGGATGATTGTAAGGGGAAAAGTACCTTCATAATCTTGTTCATGGCTTGGGCAAGCAATGGTTTTGAACCAGGGAACCAGTTACCAAAGGCGGAATGCAAGTTGTAAGCAAGGTCAAGTCCAATCATTACACCTGCAAAAAGAAATAACTATAACCTGTCTGACAAAGGAAATAAATTCAGTGGATCACTAGATGCACACGTGACATACCAGTAGGAGATGGATAAATAGACATGTTGTCTGTTGTGTAATCCATGAACTTTGCTCGAGTATAACGCTCAATATCATGAGAATCATAGTCACCCCATCGAAGCTGCACATCTATCCAGTATTTGTTACTAGCCTTCTGGTCAAACACATCCTTCGATTCGGCCACAAGACTAGGTTTCGACATTGGCCATCTATGGGCAGTAAAAGGAGGATGTCAGCGCATGAGCTATTCATTTTGTAACTCTTTCTTGGATGAATTGTTTCCTTCTGTACAGTCTCAATTTCCAATGCATCCAACTCTTGATCCAAAACTTGGCAAAGATCCATGACAACACTCTCATGGATCTTCTGCCACAAATGTGCACGGAAGATCTGTATCAAAGATATCTTCAGAGTTGGAATCTTCCCATGCATAAATATCCCGGTCAGGTCCAGCTGTACTTGGAAACCAACATAGACATTGGCCCTATTTATTGTTGGCGACCACCAAAGAGTAAACCTACGATTAGGGATTTGATTAAGCCCAGATCGTTGAGCATTAGTCAATTTCTTGTACTTCATGGATTCCTCAAAACCTGAAGCTTTCTCCCAGAAAAGACCCTCCCAAGTAGGGAAACTGAAATATCAAGGAAATTAAGTTAGTAAAGCCTGCACCAAAAGGTTATGCAAAGTGCCAACTGAGACCACACAATCCAGTTCAGAGAGCAAAAACGCATTGGCTCCCAATAATATTAAAAGAAATACNGTACTTCATAGATTCCTCAAAACCTGAAGCTTTCTCCCAGAAAAGACCCTCCCAAGTAGGGAAACTGAAATATCATCAAGGAAATTAAGTTAGTACAGCCTGCACCAAAAGGTTATGCAAACTCAGACCACACAATCCAGTTCAGAGAGTAAAAACATTTTGGCTCCCCAATAATATTAAAAGAAATACAAAGAGCAATGAGGAAGAGAGCATACTATGTTCCTTTGAATAATGTATGCTCAAGAATTCCTTCAACTCCTCCAAGAGCTTGAATCACATCAGTACGATAGTTATTCAGGTTCCATAGCTTTCCATCATGCCTCTGGTGTGTCCACCAGAATGGATTCTGCTTAAGAACTTGGTACTGTTTAAAGTCTGTTCTCACTCTCCATCCTTTGTCGTATGCAAGGGTGTGGCGATCCTTCTGGAACAATGTATTGATTCGAGGTATTCCACGATCCCATGAATCCTAATGAATCACAAGAGGAAAGTTAACAAAACCGGCAAACGGTCAATTGCCAAAATAACATGAAAGCTGCAACCCCACCCCACCCCCCAAAAAAAAAAATGCTAACAAGCTAATGATTTGTTTTTGTATTTTGTAGTTTTCTTTTCGGCACCACAGTGAAAGGAAATTCCAGATATCACAAATGATGTATCTCGTCTCGGCCTACAAACCACTTAAGAAGTACAGCAGACAGTGAAGAAAAATTCCAGTGGTCCAAAGGATGCAAGAGAAAGTTATCAATATAGGAAGATTACTCACTTCCAGATCTTCAAGGGTCAAACGCCTATTCTGTGCCTGGGCTTCCTGCCTTTTCAAAGCATACTCGGCCCAAACTCTCTGAGAGTCAATGAACTCACTCTCCCACGGCTGTCAAGGAGTAATAAATTAGTATTAGTAAAACTAATTTAGGTAGAGAAGAGAAAAGTCAAAGCCAGTATCAAAAGTCACCTGTATGTATCGATAAAGATTTGGAATCAATTGGTCCTCTTCATGACTCATTCCACTTCTGAAATGTGTCACACCAACATCTGTTTGCTGACTATACCTAAGATCACTCTGCGGGATCAATATGTGACCCATTGACAACATTCCCAGACCTCCAATTTCCTTTGGCGTGTAGAAAATAACAGGAGGAAACCTAAAGCATATTCATCATTAGAAGAGATGTAGAAAATACATTTACTGAAAATTCAAATAATTTCAGCATACGCTCACACGTATTCAAGAACTTACCTACTGGGCATTTTAGAGTTCAAACCAATCTTAATACGAGTTTGTATCTTGTTTTCACATTTGACCAGCAGGTCCAGTAATTCTTGGGTATGTACTGTTGCTTCACGGAAATATGTCATGAGGCCTACAAGAATAAACCAAAAACCTTAGTGACAAGGATCCACTAGCAAGAGCCAAAGTTCAGGTTTGAAACAATTAATAGGCAGAAACTCAGGACAAGATATTACCAATAAGAGCAGTGTTCCATTTGTTAACAATCTTTGTGAATGTTGTAGAACCAGAGGACATGAGGATCTGCCTGACACGATTCTCAAACACCTTCATGTGCTCGTCATCTACACGCAAGAAGGCAACAGCTGTGCGTTCCTTAGTCTGCTCATTTTGTAGATTCCAGACTCCATCTCTTGTATTGCTGAATGCCTCTTGGGTCATTCTTATCTTAGGCAGTATCCGAACTTCAAATCCACACCTACATAATCATATCAAGGTTAGCTCGTTAAATAAGATCCTCAACACTTCCCTTTAATAGAGTAAGCCGTAAACAGCTCATCGCAAATGAATATTCCGATGAACTTTTAGCAGGTCTAAAATTAGGAAGATTAAGACACAAATAAGTTCTAACTCCTATCCCAAGATATTAGACACAATGGATTCTGGGGTAGAATTCAAAATATGGAATTATCCAGTCCCCATCACTACCCACCCGCAAGAATATCATTCGAGTACTCAACAGGATTCTCTAAATAGATATCACCATGCAAAAAAGCTATAACAGACAACAAACAGAAAGATGTACGTACATGCTGAAGAGCAAGTTTGGGTTATCTTTGCTATAAACAGAGACAAAGCTGTTTTCCCACTCCAATGTAGTAATACTTCTAGGCAGCCGATTCTTCATGTCCCAGAAGACACTTCTCCCAAGATTAACTGAAATTTGAATTTAACCAAAAAGAAAGTCAAGTTTCACAGTACAATGAAAATAAATCAACTCTCATTAAATTTACCTGTAATCAGAAAAAAATACCAATTACAGAAGCTCAAAATTAAGGCACAACATAGAATAGCATATATGACAATTACCATCATGCTTCATGAGCCTCATTCTTGCGTCCCTTGGCCAGCATTTCTTGTTGTTATAACCAACCATGTTTTCATTGTTGGGATCAGGATGCTCAGTAAGATATCTTTGGATAAGGTCCCGAGCCTCTTCATGAGTGAAGCGAAATAATATATGCACCTTGTCAATGTAGCGAGAGTACAACCGGATAGGATGCCTCGTTTCCACTCTAGTATCACTAAAGGTTATGAATTCATTAGGCATCTGTGGTGGACCAGCAATTTCACTAGCTCGAGTTAAACCTAGGAGCAAGAGATCCAACACAAGCCCATAGTACTGTACAACAAATGAAGCAAATTGAAGACCACGTATTAGCCCATATGAATTTGTGTGACTCATATCTTTGTAAGACAGCACAACGTTGTTTTTTGCAGTAACATAATCAGCAATATTGTGGTCCAGCACCAAACGCAGAAGCCTACAAAAATATTAAAGTAGGTTAATGCAATACCCAAAAAAGAAAAGAATTTCTAAGTACCAGCAGCTCTCAACAACAAATACCTGTTCAACATGGTCAGGTCAATCTTTTCAAAGAATTTCTCAAACTTCGTCTGCAGCATCACCACACACTGTCCTTCACTGGTGTCCCATACTCCTTGCAAATTGTTTATGCCTTGACACCATTTATACACTAATAGTGGTGGTGGCTCTGAATCGGCAGGCTTAATCCAATTTGGGAAGAGATGGCGCTTATCACCTTCATACCATAGGTACTGATCCAGGTACGCGTCAGTAATCTTCTCAAGTGGTTCGATCTCATAAACAGGAATCAGGTAACTGTACAAGTCCATGAACTCGATGCCAACCTGTGAAATGCAATCATCAGTCCATGCTTAAAGAAAAACATTCTTACAGAGACTACCAAACTAAATAAGCAGGGCTCTCTCCAGCAACTTCCAGGAAATGATCAGAGCACACATCTTATCTTGTTTCTCTAACCCAAATTTCAATTAACAAATATATACACACGCACAGAGAGAGAGAGAGAGAGAGAGAGAGAGAGAGAGAGAGAGAGAGAGAGAGGTAACTCCAATATACATTTAATCCTAGCAAGGATTTTCTTCAACATATCATAGACCTAGGTTTTTTCAGCAGAATTTACATGATACCAAATTTCTGTGTGCAAAATTATGGGCCAACTGGACCGTGGTATGGCAGCAGTAGCACGAGTGGTCTAACTATCTGATATCCCTGATTCTTGTATGACCTTTCAGCAATTACTCAATTTCGTTTAGGCTATTTGGATTAAGTAAATACTTAGGACATAAACTTTATAAACCTAGGATAATGCGACAAGATCATAGTTGCTCCCAACAAATCAGTACATTAAGCTCCTTAACACTCAAACATGTATTTCAAACAGTGAAACTTACTTCTTTGAAGGCACGCTGAGTAAGCAGGTGACGCTTAATCCTTGACAATGCCTCATGCGGATTATCATAAGCTTGCTCAATGAGGCCCAACTCTTCCCTTTGCTGTTGGTTTAACCTCACAGCCACACTGTAAGATTCTTTCAGTCTCTCAAGGGCAAGGATAAGTAGCTTCGTGTCATGCTTGTATGACAATGGAGGGAATGGAATAGGAGAAAACTTCCTCGACTCCAACCAATGCACAGTGGTAGTATAAATAGCTACTGCTTCTTCTGGAGTAACATATGGGCCGTCTTTCAAGTAGTTATGTTGCCGCTCCTGTTAATTGAAGGAAATCACAAAGCAACATGAATTACCACCAAGCTTATCTCCAATAAGCAGATGTTATAAAACCAATGCACTTTTCTGAGTAAAAGAAACCCACAGACAATATCAGTAAAACTCACCTGTTCAGCCTTCAGCCAAAGGCGAGTCAATCTTCCAAGGTTTTTACGACACACAGTCTTGTCAACAGTTGCTCCTCTTCTTATACGTTCACGGTTGTAGTGAGCAACATTTGTCCACCAATCAGCTTTTGATTTGACATAACGAAGAATCATGTTCTCAATAGGAACAGGCAAACCTGGGACCTAATAAAACAAATAGCCAAAAAAATTTAATTTAATTGAATAGATATGTAGTCTAAAGCGAAACTCAGTGTTACGGAGGGGGAAAGGAGAAGAATAGTACCTTCCAAGGAATATTTGCCTTCCAACAACGCCATGCTTCACTTAGATGCTGCAAAATGGTTCTCGCTTTATTTTGCTTGATACCCTCTACAGTAAAGAGGCACTATATTAGCAAAAAGATTTGGTCCGAGTAATGTAAAGAAACGAAAGCATCCCAAGAAAGATGGACAATCAATGATAGAAGATTATCACCTGGCATAGCATCAAGGACATCATGCATTACTGCAGCACGGAGCTCCAAGTCAAAGTGGCTTTCAACACGTTGCTTTGTGACAGTTTTGGCCACCCCCTTCGAATGACGACCCTCAAATTGCCTCGCCAGTAAGTTTCCCAACCATCGTTCCAGAAGAGGCACTATACCCCGAAGGAAGAATAACCACACCCTCCACATAGGTGCCCAGAAACCACAACCAGGACCTTTTCCAACTGGCCCAGTATTGAATCGATAATAGATCAAATGTTTCAAATCCTTACACATTCGAATCTGCCTCATAAGCCTATACTTGTAACGGTACATACCCGTCAATTGACCAACATGTGAAAAAATGTATTGCAATCCATCTGCCAGCTGAAATGCATCAACATTTCCCAGACGGAACTGAACATTGGCATCAACAACTAGCTTTGTCAAACGCAGAATTTCACGACAAAGGTGGAAAGCATTACCAAACCGGGATTTCTTACGTTCCTTTGTAGTTAGCGTCTTAACAGGCTTCAAATTAAAATTGTAATCAAGGTGAAGATAATTCAGGTTTTTCCTATGGATCAAGAGATTCAGCATATTGTATCCCTGCTTGCAAACTTGGAGACCAGCTTCAGCCCAATCAAGTTCTGTGGTTTGGAAAAATTTTGTGGCCTGAAGTGAGCGGAAGAGGTGCTTCTTCTTCTGGGCCTTGGGAGGTCTATGATGCAGCTCATTCAACACAAAACATTTCAGTAGCTTCTGATAACTGACACGCACCTTGACAGGATATGATGGAGGACTGGAGGAAACCAAAATAGATAGTTAAACACATTTACAGTATAATGATTAACTTGCTATAGCAAAAGTAAAAGTGAAGATGGAAACCATACCAATGCTCCTTAAACCAATCTGACACAAGGGGTATATCTTCAGCACGCCTTGTCCGACCAGATCTCATGTTAAATGGGCGTGGGGCAAACAACAGGGAAATACCAGCAGCAGTAGTATCAGTATAGATTGGAGTCTCGTTCAGCAATGGCTCAACACCCTCAGGCAAGGTAAAGTCATCATCATCGTCATCCTCAGGAACTTTCTTCTCTCGGCGGTCCTTGGTGACTATGGGATGTATAAGCGGATCATAATAGAAAGCAGGTAGATCTGGATCCTCTGTTTTTATGTACATGATCATCGGAGTGTGATATATACAAAGCTTCACCTTTCTTGGTCTGTTGTTATAGAGGTGAGGGAAGGCAATTCTGTATTCTGTCCTCAGCGGTGACCTGATGATCAATTTGTTGATATCATTAAACTCATTCCAGTCTTCATCTCCTTTCTCCATGTCACGATATAAAGGTTCGAACTTGGGCCCACCTGCAGCATAAAAGAAGCTTCTTAGTGAAAACAGCCCACCAACCATGAAGATTCAATACAACAAAAATAACTACGCCTTTATCCAAACAAGCTGGGGTAAGCTAATCCTCACCGACCATGTTACTTCATTTAAACTCATCTCATGCCAATATTAATGTAAATGCATGAAGATTCAACACATACCATGAAAAATTATTCCCTAATCCGGCCCATCCTAGGCCAGGAAAAAATGGACAAAAAGAGATGCTAGAAGGCGATCCTGTTGGAATGTGACACATTACCTAGATTAGGATAGGATAGCCAAATATGCAGGGTGAACATGGAAATACCCAAACAAATACTGAACAGATGGGAGAACTCACCAATATCATAATTGGTTCCTGAACTAACTAGCACTCAGGTATACCTTCTCGATAAGATTATGCAGATACTAGGCAGAAAAAGAAAACTGAATTTATTGGGAGGATACTGATCTTCAGCTAGGCAAGCTGAAGCAGTTCAGACCACTAGCATTTTAGGGGCACACCAAATAGCTATGAACTTAGAAGACAGAAACACGTAACTAACGACTCAATTGAGCGTGTTCCTTACCAGGTATGCACATATTCAATGCTTTAGCAGTGAAAAAGGACTCCATATCAAACAAGTAGAAGTAATTGCGATCAGTCAGATCTGAAAGCAGCTGTCCAGCCAGCCGGTGAAGTGTAGCCATTATAGGGAGGGACAAATGCCACCTGCGGTAACTAGGACCGTTAATAAGCTTTGTTTTCACCAATGGCTTATGGTCATAAAACCAGTTATAAACAGCTGAATCTTCTTCTTCATCCATCTCCAACTGGATTGGCTCCAAAGGATCAACATCCAAAAGATTATCAGCATAATCTAATGGAGGCTCCTCATCGTCAAAAGGAGGAAAACGCATTCTCTTGAAATGCCGCCGGTCTCTCTTCTCCCTTCTCATCATGATCCACATAGTGCCCCACTGCAAGATTTTGTGATTATGAATCAGTCCGGAATATATCGTTTAGTGGAGTTAGAAAGAAACCAAAGCAGGGGTCCCGTAGCATACCTGAGCCAGATATATAGGTTCAACAACCCATGGTATCTCGTTAACAAATGTAATAGCACCAGTAATGTGGTACAGTATTTTCACATCTCGAACCTGTTAAAACAAAAGGCATTATAGTAGAATAAAATGAAGATTCAACTACTAGAACAAGACACAACACAATTTGTCAAAATAAAACAATCAGCAAGGCTGCAGGAAGTACCTGCTCCCACGGCATAGGCATGTTCTCAAGGAGTTTGTAAACAGCATGAGGGACAAATTTAAGAGCTCCGAGATACACACGTTTATCATGACGATATTTTTTTGATGACATATCCCCATGGTCCCTGTAAGATGCATGAGCTCGATAAGCAAAGGAGAGAAAAATACAACAATATCACACTTCATAAAGCTGAGCAAACATTATCATCAAAGTCATGATTTATAACAGTAAAGGTGATGTTGAGACAGTAGAAAACCCCAGTTCTTCTATACTGACATCTGAACTTTAAGGGGATATTTAGGCATGGGTTAGGGCACTTGGACTACTATCCTATCAGAATTCACTCAGGTAACGAGTTGTTTTTTCCTTCATTCTCTCTATTTAATTTTTAACAGACCTCATCATTGGATGATTTCAGGTTCTGCTTTCCAGGTGTTCGAGAAGTTGGTTGCCCCCATGGTGCAAGTGTTTAAATTCATTTACACACAATTTGAAACAACAAAGATAGTCATGAGGCCCCAAATATTAGAACTCCAGAAACCACATTGTTAAATATATATAGGCAAAAAAATTTATTTAACTCACATCTACTAATGCATTTATTCACGATGCAAACACCTTCCAGACTCCAAAACAATTACCTAATAAACTAAACCACAACACCTCATAAATAGATTACCTGCATTTTCTGATAATATACACCTAAAATGCACAAATTTAACGAGCAAAAAAGCAAAAATATACCTAATAATCTTGCGAACATGCTCCGGAGGCATATCCTCCTTTTGCGTCTCCACAAATCCAAATTTGCGCTTATCACTATACCGCTTAGAGTTAAGCTGCATCCATTTCCTAGCTTTCTCTTCAAGCTGAGCCTCAGTTGGCAAAACAGTATAAGAAGGCGGTGGCAGAGGCGGAGGCGGTCCTCCACTACTACCGCTTGTACCAGGAGGCATCATTACTGGTCCTGAGCTTGTACCTGGAGGCGGCGGCATCATAGACGGCGGAGGCGGTCCTCCACCAGGCGGAGGCGGTTGCATCATTGACGGAGGCGGCGGTCCTCCAGCACTACCGTTAGTACCTGGTGGTGCCATGTTACTATTGTTCCACATATCTTGTCCGTTTCCACTCCACATAACTACTTCGTGCAAACTCGAAATCTCAAACAACAAAATCTCGGTTTATCTCTATACAGAACATTGAAATACAAAACCCTAGCTGACGTACGAACCTCGATATACGTCGGATATAAAAATGTTACCAGAGATTTTGGCTCACCGGAGATTCACGGTGGTTCGGTGGCCGTAAAAATGGATTCACAGAGGCGACGACGGCGAGCGAGGGGAAATAGAGAAGTAAAGTAGAAAACTGGCTTCGGAACTGGCTTATGGGGGTTTTATATCAAATCTGCTCAAGACCGACTTGAAGGAGTGTGGTTTAGCAGAAGATTTAGCTATTTTCCCCCTTTTTGTCATAATATTTTATGGTCCTTTGTCCATAAAAAAACTTAAAATGTATTTGTCCATAAAAAGTTGCAATTTTTCCAAAATCAAAATGTAATTTTGACTACTTTCTCAAAATTTGTCCCCCCAAAAAAAATATATCGCTCACAAAACTACAATATTTTTTCAAGTAAAATATATATTCAAATATAATTTTAAATTCTAAATAACATTTTTCAACTTTAACTCCAAATATTACATTTTTCAAAAATTACAATTTTTATGTCCAAAAGACTATTATATTTCGACATGTATGTTTTTGTCATTAAAATTAGAGTTGGGGTTATTTTTGTCATTATATTATCTTCTCCGAGTTAATTTAAAGTGTCTACAAACTAGCATTTCATTCTGAACTAGCAAAGCATAATTTGATAACCACCGCAGCCATCGCAGCAAAGGGCAACCATTGCCAAAGCAAAGCACCAAAAAGGAGCAGCACAACAATAATTTGCACTAACTAAAATGTCTACAAACTAGCATTTCATTTTGAACTAGCAAAGCATAATTTGATAACCACCGCAGCCATCGCAGCAAAGGGCAACCATTGCCAAAGCAAAGCACCAAAAAGGAGCAGCACAACAATAATTTGCACTAACTAAAATGTCTACAAACTAGCATTTCATTTTGAACTAGCAAAGCATAATTTGATAACCACCGCAGCCATCGCAGCAAAGGGCAACCATTGCCAAAGCAAAGCACCAAAAAGGAGCAGCACAACAATAATTTGCACTAATTCACCATTCACTTCTTTGTTATTATTTGTAATATATGTATTTTGATTGCTAATTTCCCCACCTCTGGTGCATTGGTTAATTCTGATCGATATTCTTCGTTCCTTTTTTGTTGCACCTATTTCTTACTTTGACATCTGGATTTCTTTAAAGCTTGTCCATTTTGATTCCAACTTGTGTTTATGCATGTTTGGAAATAGATAAAGTTATAGAGTGTCGGCAAAAATCTGAGATATCGAAATTGCTGTTAGAAGATTGATAGCACGTTTGGACATAAGAAATTTTTCCCTTTTTTTCAAAAGAAAATTATTTTTTTCGAAATCAACGTTTGTTCATAAAATTAACTTGAAGATATATTTTAAAAATTTTTAAAAATTTAAAAAACTCCAAAAGATGTACTCACAAAACTTTAAAAACAACCCAAAATTATATTTATGTTCAAACACAACTCTAAGTGGGCGTTTGGACATAAGAATTGTAAAATTCCAAAAAAAGAAAGTGAATAACAATTTCAAATGAAAATGGTATTTGAAAATTAGAGTTGTGTTTGGACATGAATATTATTTTGGGTTGTTTTTGAAGTTTTGTGAATAATTTGAGTGAAAATTTTGAAAAATAACTTTTTGGAGTTTTTTAAATTTTGGAAAAATTTCAAAATTCATCTTCAAGTGAAATTTAGAAATTTCATGGACAAACACTGATTTCGAAAAAAAAGTGAAAATTTTTCGGAAAAAAAGTAAAAAATAATTTATGTCTAAATGGGCTCTAAAATTTTAAATACCATTTTCACTTGAAATTTTGTTTTTTTTCTATTTTGGAATTTTATGATTCTTATGTCCAAACGCCCACTGAGTCTCTTGAATTGCTCTGTGTTTGACCAAAATATAACTTTTGATTCAAATAATTAAACTTATGTGATTATGAGTTAAACTTAGTTAACAATAATATTTCTAGATGTAACTTCCGAGAGTGTGACAAACGTCAAATAGATCTGGTCGAATAGTGATAACAGTATGCAATAACTATTCCACAAAGCATGAATAACAATGTAGCATTTAATAGCAATGAATAATAATAAATGACATTTAAGTAAATAGGAGGAATGGATCACCTAATAAAGGATGAGTTAGATGGTTGTTCCCCCTGACAACGATGAGTGATAGACAAATCCTTGAATGTTCGAATTATTTTCGGATCTAATGAAAAAGTATGAAATAATATAGACGAGAATCTTGGTGAAAATATGATGTTTGTATCTTAGTAAAAGAGAGAGAATCTTTTGTCAAAGTGTGTTCTTACAAATGAATATCACATGCCTCATATCATTGTCTCTTTTTCTATTTATATGAGACATATTTCTAGAAAACCCTAATAGTACAAGTGCACAGAATATCCACTATAATATTCTCTTTAATATCCTATTTCGAAAACTAGCCGTTAGAGCTTCATCAACGGTGGTCGACCTTGACTATTATTGACATCTCGATCACGGCTCTTGTTGACTCTTCGGCTATGAGTCTTGCTGCTTCCTGGTGCACCTCGACTAACGACTCGAGAATTCTTTCTTTAGTGTTATCTTATCTTAAATATTCTAAGGCAGATTTTGACCTATACAGTTAGTCCATCCGCTTATTGAGGCCTGCCTCAGGCAGACTTGATGAGCGGATTCTGTTCATTGCGGTCGAAACGATTGGACGAGCTAATAGGGTCGTGATGATTGAGGCGAGTTGGCAACGTGGCCCTTCGTGGGCCGCACATTTTGGAGTTGTGTTGTCCACGAATCAAGGTGACGTCACGACCTCGTGCATCATCATGATGTGTATTCCCAATGTGTTGCTTCGTTTTGCGTGGGACTCCTGATTGGTCATGCCACTTCGATTCCGATGCCAGGTAATGATGAGCCAATTTTTCGGTTCTGACACCTGAATTCCTATAAATAGGTATGTGAGGGTGTCATCCCAAACTTTACAAACTTCCTGCATCGAAACCCTATGTCTTCTTCTTCCTTTTCCATTGTTGTGCATCTTTTCCCTTTGTTCCAGCGATCCTTATCATTTTTAGTCCTCTATTGTTTGATACCTTCCTCTTTTTCGTTGAAAACACGTCTAATGTACCTTATGAGTCCGGCATGGGAGTGACTCGGTCCCTCTAGCGATAGTTTCTCCTCCTCGTGTGGAGAGCATTCCCACTGCTGTTGAGGATGGGAGCTTCCCGACGGTGGAGGAGATAGTTCCTCGTAACACCGATGGCAGGTCTGATTTCTCAAAATTGCCTGAAGTCGAACCCGGAACCTTTAAGTCGGCGATGAATGAGGCTGATTTATTAGAGCTTAAGGCTAAATACGGCCTTCTCGATCACGCCGAGTTGATTCCTGTCGGTGGGATGCGGTGCAGGACCACCGTCCTGGGTATTGCGCATTCGATGCCTACCCTTTTCACATTGGCTACACCATTCCTCTCTTTCCGTTGGCGGAGGAATTTTGTCGTTTCTACAGTGTTTGCCCGGCTCAGCTCGCGTCGTATGTCTACAAGCTCATAAGGATGCTTACCAAGTTTGCAGAGTTAACCGGGGTCGAGATCACGCTTCGACATATGATCACATGTTCGCCCCCAGCTTTTATAGGGGGACGATGCTGAACCTTTGCCACCGAGGAGGCAAGTGCCTGGTGGTGAAGATGGACGACAAGGTTAACCGCTAGTTCTGGCTCAACTTTTTCTTCGTTAGAACTGAGGACGTGGTGGCCAACATCGACGGCTTCCCCGAAGCTTGGAATTGCACTCGTAAGCGTCTAACTCCTTTGCATATAGGTAATTGGTTTATTTTGCTTAGTCGTGGATTTCGACCTCATGTTCTTTTCTTATGCAGCCAAGACCTCGCCTCCTCCTTTGGTCGAGGACATTTCTGGTTGGGTCGGTCGGCTCCTCCCTCACATTGCAGGGATTCGTGAGTGGTAGGGCTTCTTCAAGAGGTTTGGGTCGGCTCCTCCCTCGACTAGTAAGTTATTCTCGCCTTTGGCCTCTTAGTTATTTCTCTTTTGTAGTTTACTTTGGCCGACTTTCTTTTCCCTTTGTACTCCCCTTAATTTTAGCTATGGGGTCCTCGAGGAGGTCGAGAGCTCCCGCACCCGCGTTCCGTAAGAGGAAAGCTGCTGCCTCTTCGGCTCCCGCCCTTTCTATGACCGCGACTGATTCTGCTCTCTCCTCCGTCCCGCCCGTTGCTGCTCCAGTATCAGTTCCTTCCTTAGTTGCGGAGGCTTCGACCGTAGAGCCTTCGACTTCTCCTTTGGACCGTCTCATAGATGAGGAAGAGAAGTCGTTACCAGGTGATGGGGACTTGATGCCTCGTAAGAGGAGATCAGTAGACATCGGCGACGGGGTCGCCCGGGCCGTTGGCTCACTGGCGGGTGATTTTACACTGCATGAGTGATAAGTGGGGATTGTGTCTACTTCTCAGTACCTTTTAGCTTTTGTTTTAGTCTAAAAGCGTTGAATTGTGTGCCCGAAACTGATAAAATATGCAAAATTGCAGGAATGTTGAAAGTTGGACTCCCGAGATGAAATCCGACTTAAAAAGGAGTACTATAAACACAA
Organism: Nicotiana otophora; assembly: GCA_000715115.1. Taxonomy (NCBI): domain Eukaryota; kingdom Viridiplantae; phylum Streptophyta; class Magnoliopsida; order Solanales; family Solanaceae; genus Nicotiana; species Nicotiana otophora. The sequence continues at coordinate 22,998 of AWOL01S0095247.1, read as the reverse complement.
GGCAATAAAAGGCACAGAAGCTCACAAAAGTGCGGACCATAGAATTCCATCTGTGGCCGCAAACAATGAAAAAAATCCCAACAGGCTTCCTAGCAAACTGCGGATCACACAGGAATTGTGCGGCCACAAATAAAGAGTTGGAGATCAACTTCAGAGGGTGTGCAAGTTTTTAAAGTCCAAGTTACGGGCTGCACAAGAACTGTGCGGCCGTAGAAGTAAAGATGCGGACTGTAGAAGATCAAATTGCGATCGCAAAAGTAAAGATGCGGATTGCAGAAGATCAGATTGCGGCCGCAGTGATAAATCTGCGGACCGCAGAAACATTGCCTTGCGGCCGCAGTTGAGAATTATGCGGCCACAGAATCCCAGCTCATGCAAGATGAAGACTTCTGCAGACCGCACATGGAATTGTGCGGCCGCAGAACCTCACGATGGGAATTTTTGTCCGAAATTTCGAGCCTTGTATAAATAAATGAGTTTTACAAAATTAGGTCAACTTTTGACATCAACAAGTCCTGTAGCCATTTTCCTTTGCTTCTTTTAGTAGTTTTCTATATTTTGGGATATTTAAACATAGATTTTATCATTTTGACTTTATAATATAAGTTTAATTAGTATTTCTTCTTCTATTTCTTCAATTTCAAGCATGAGTAGCTGGATTTTTACTAGGGTTGTAACCCAACCCTAGTATATAAACCTTATGGGTATTTAATTTAGTGCTTATTTATGATTGGGTGTTTATTATTTAGCCTTGTACATACTTTAATTTATGTAATTAATGGTTACAAACATTAGTTCATGCCTATTTGACTTGGTCTCTACTTGATAAAGAGAGACTTAGTCTAGGAAAATATGGCTAACAAGAAATTGGGTCAATCGAGAGATTGATTAACCCAATTAAAGGGTTCAACCTAGAGATAGTAATAACCCGACTTGAGCTTTTATCAACCGTTTTGTGCAATACCCATTTGGTCTTGAAAAAGTCAAATTGGGCAAAACCACTCTCTGACCGAGAAGTATTGAGTGGGTAATTGAGAGTTGATAGCTATAATACACCCCGATCAACAAAACAAACATTAAGGTTTATATCTCATTAGGCAAATACCTAGAGGATGGTCATAGCCCTAGGCTTTTTACAAACTTGAAAAATAATAAAAATAATTATCTTAGTTTTATTTCTTAACTTTGCAATCTTAGTTTTAAAAATAGAAATAGAAACAAAACCAATTTGTGGAAGTGTAAATTAAGATAGTTCAAATTCACGTACTAGAATATATACTCCTAACTCCTATATAAACTCCCAGTGGATTCGATCCCAACTCTTTGTTGGGTTACTATTATTGCAATCGACCGCTTTATATCCTTGTTTTGAGGTGTGATTTGGGCGAAATCAATTTTTGACACTGTTGCCGGGGAGTTAAAAATGGTGCTAGCTATATATTTGAGTGTGTTTTTGAAATATCTTCTTTTCCTTCCGTGTTACTAACATGATGAGAAATTATAGGTGCAGCCACGGCAAACAACAACAACAACAACAACCCAGTATAATCCCACTAGTGGGGTCTGGGGAGGGTAGTGTGTACGCAGACCTTACCCCTACCCTGGGGTAGAGAGGCTGTTTCCAAATGACCCTCGGCATCCTTCCCTCCAAGAACTCCCCACCTTGCTCTTGGGGTGACTCGAACTCACAACCTCTTGGTTGGAAGTGGAGGGTGCAGCCATGGAAAACAATGAGCTCGAAAACATTGCTTTGGGGGATGTGGACATCGAGGATGATCAAATGGATGAGGTTCCTCTTGAACCTCAAGCCAACAGACGAGGTCGAGTGCCTCAGGACAATGTGCCCACTCCATCCCCACCTCCACCTCGAGCGGCTCCACACCGGGTGTTGCCGAATGAAGGATATGCAAGTGTAATAGTCCCTCCCCGTATTAGGGAGGGCAACTTTCAAATGACAAACGTGATGCTCACTTTGCTTGAGCAACGAGGGTTCTTCACCGGTGCTCTGGGTCAGAATGCATACAACATTTGAAGGGGTTCGTAGATACGTGTTGGGGGAGTAAACAAACAAATGTCTCCGAGGATGCTTTAAGGCTAAGGCTCTTTCCCTTCTCTCTACGGGGGGAAAGCTTTAGATTGGCTAGAAAGTTTGCCAAACCATTCTATTCATACTTGGGATGAATTGGCGGAGAAATTTGTTTCTAAGTACTTCTCTCCAGGGCACATGGCTATAATTCGGGATGAAATTCTAGCATTCAAGCAAGAGCCCAATGAACCACTACACGAGATATGTGAACGATATAGAACAATGGTTAAAAAGTGTCCCAACAACAATATGACGGAAAACATGATTCAACAAACCTTCTATCGGGGGATCAACACAAACAACTAATGTGTAGTAAATCAACTTGCCGGTGGGAACTTCATGACTACGCCTTATGCGAAAGCGTGTGATATTTTGGATAAAATGGAGGATACTTCATCGGCGTGGCAATCCCGGGCTAATGTCCCATAAGGTGATCCCAATGTGATTCACCTTCACAAAGAATTGCATAACCATAGGCAAGCCATAGCCGAATTGACCACCACCATGAACCAACTGGCAAAGGCTCAACTTCAACAAGTATAAAACCCGAGGCAAGTCAATGCAATGGAAGTGGTCAACATGATGATGAAGAAACAGAGAACTAAGGGTCCACAAGTGCAACAAAGAGTGGACAATTTTATGCAAGAAGATAGTGGGTTTGATCAAGATGACTCTTATAATGATCAAGAAGAAGAGGTCCAATATGTGAACAACTTTCAAGGGCAAAGAAACAACTTTCAAGTCCCAAGCCAACAACAATGATGACCTTAAAACAATCAAGGAAATTGGAATTCTCACAACCAAGGTAATTGGAGTGGTGAAAACAATCAAAGCAGTTGGAATAATAACAACAACTAAGGAAATTGGAGTGGTGGCAATAATCAAGGGAATTGGCATAACAACAGTAACCAAGGCAATTGGGGAGGCAACAATCAAGGCGGTTGGAGTAACAATCAAGGAAATCGGGGGTCAGGTTTTCAAAGGCCCCCGATGAATCAACAATCGAGCAACCCGCCTCCTTATCCTTCTCATGGTCCTAGTTCTTCCAACAATGAAATGAACGTATTGAGAACATGTTCAAGCAAATAATGGAGATGAATGTCGATTCCGATGCCCAACTTGCCTCACACAACACATCGATCTGCAACTTAAAAGTGCAAATGGGTCAAATCTCTCAAGCTCTAAATTCTCGTCCTAAGGGGGCACTACCAAGTGACACGGTGGTGAACCCAAAGGGTGGGAACAACACGGGACATGCAATGGCCATTACTACAAGAAGTGAAAAGGGTGGGAATGCACCCACCTCAAGTCAAAGGCAACTTGTGGATGATGAGCAAGTGGTACAAGAAGAAGAGATCCCGAGCAATGTGATGCAATCAAATAGTGAAGTTCGGATTGATATTGATGACAATATGGAAGAGACTCAAGAGGAAGAGAACCCATATAGGGATCATGTTATTGACATACCGGAACCGATAGTGCAAAATGCTAAGTCACCATTGCCTAAGACTCCTCCTCTGTATCCTCAAAGGCTTGCCAAGCAAAATGGCGAGAATCAATTCAAAAAGTTAATTGACATGATGAAGAGTCTCTCAATCAATGTTCCATTAGTTGAAGCCTTGGAACAAATGCCCCGTTATGCAAAGTTTATGAAGGATTTAGTGACAAAGAAGCGGTCGATGAATTTTGAAACTATCAAAGTCACTCATCAAGTGAGTGCAGTTGTTCATTCAATGGCTCCTAAATTGGAAGATCCCAGTGCTTTTACAATCCATTGTACCATATGAAGTGCCAATTTTTCTAAAGCTCTTTGTGATCTTGGAGCAAGTATCAATTTGATGCCCTATTCGGTTTTTAAGACTTTGGGAATTGGGAAACCAAGACCCACATCTATGAGATTACAAATGGCCGATCGTACCATGAAGAGACCATTGGGAGCGATTGAAGATGTATTGGTTCATATTGATAAATTCATTCTTCTGGCGAATTTTGTCATTCTTGATTGTAAAGTAGACTATGAGTTGCCGATTATTCTTCGAAGACCTTTCCTTGCTACGGGGAAGGCTCTTATTAATGTGAAAGTTGGAGAACTCACTTTCCGGGTGGGTGATGACAAGGTGGTATTCCACGTGTGCAAATCTATGCGGCAACCAAATAGCAATAAAGTGTGCTCTTTCGTGGACTTGGTGACCGACGTGATTGTTGATGACACAAGTGCCACAATTAATGTGGGTGATATATTGGAGGCCGTATTGCTCAACTTTGATGATGACGAGATGGATGGCTTCGTGGAATGTGTGAACTTTTTTCAATGGATGGGGTCGTACAACTATGTACCCCAGAAACTTTCCTTGGATATTGAAAATAGGAAAACGCCTCCTACAAAGCTTTCAATTGAAGAGCCTCCTACCTTGGAGTTGAAGCCATTGCCTCCACATCTTCGGTATGAATTTCTTGGCCCTTGTTCTACTTTACCGGTTATTCTTTCCTCTTGTTTGACTAACGTGCAGGTTGACTTTACATTGGCGGTGCTCCACAAGAGAAAGAAGGCTATTGGGTAGACTTTGGCGGATATTCGGGGAATAAGCCACGCATTTTGCATGCAGAAGATTAACTTGGAGAAAGATGCCAAATCATCTATTGAACATCAAAGGAGACTCAATGAGGCTATGCAAGACGTGGTCAAAAAGGAGATTATCAAGTGGTTGGATGCCGGGATTGTCTACCCCATTTCTAATAGTTCATGGACTTCTCTGGTGCAATGTGTTCCAAAGAAGGGGGGCATGACGATGGTCACCAATGAAAAGAATGAGTTGATTCCCACAAGAATGGTGACCAGGTGGAGAGTGTGTATGGACTATCGCAAGCTAAACAAAGTCACAAGGAAAGATCATTTTCCACTACCCTTCTTTGACCAAATGCTTGATAGGTTGGCCGGCCGTGCTTTTTATTGCTTTCTTAATGGATATTCGGGCTACAACCAAATCTTTATTGCTCTAGAGGATCAAGAAAAAATAACTTTTACATGTTTCTATGGTACTTTCGCCTTCAAGCGGATGCCATTTGGTCTATATAATGCACCAGCGACTTTCCAAAGGTGTATGATGGCGATCTTCATGGACATGGTAGAGGACTACCTTGAAGTTTTCATGGATGACTTCTCGGTGGTCGGGGATTCCTTTGATGATTGCTTGGCAAATTTGGATAAAGTATTGGCAAGATGTGAAGAAAGGAACTTGGTGCTAAATTGGGAGAAGTGCCATTTCATGATCGAGGAAGGCATTGTCCTTGGCCACAAGATCTCAAAGAATGTCATAGAAGTCGACAAGGAAAAGATTGAGGTGATTTATAAACTTCCACCTCCGATGTCGGTGAAAGGCGTGCAGAGTTTCTTAGGCCACGCGGGGTTTTACCGGCACTTCGTAAAGGATTTCTCTAAAGTGGTGAACCCGTTGTGCAAGATCTTAGAGAAAGATGCTAAGTTTTACTTCAATGATGATTGTATGAGAGCTTTTGAATTCCTAAAGTTCAAGTTGACAACCACTCCTATTATCACCACTCCTAATTGGAGTATCCCTTTTGAGCTCTTATGCGATGCTAGTAACGTAGCAGTTGGGGCTATTTTGGGGCAACACATCAACAATATTTTTCATCCGGTCTACTATATTAGTAAGACCATAAATGGTGTCCAATTCAACTACACCGTTACGAGAAAGAGCTCATTACCGTTGTATTTGCAATTGAGAAGTTCTGCCCGTACTTGATGGGTGCAAAGGTTATTGTTCATACAGATCATGCGACACTTCGTTATCTTATGAGCAAGAAAGATTCAAAAGCTAGGTTGATGAGATGGGTGCTATTGGTGCAAGAGTTTGATATTGACATCCAAGATAAAAAAGGGAGTGAAAATCAAGTGGCGGACCATTTGTCTCATTTGGAGGAAGAGGGGATGCCGCATGATGGACTTGAAATCAATCACTCCTTCCCTGATGAGCAACTCTTGGCTATCTCAATGAAGGAGATTCCATGGTTCGCGGATCTAGAAAACTTCCATGTGTGTGGAATCATCCCAAATGAGTTTTCTTCAAATCAAAGAAAGAAACTCAAACGGGATTGTCAAGATTATTATTGGGATGAGGCATATCTTTTCCGGATTTGCACGGATGGGGTAATTAGAAGATGTGTACCGGAAGAAGAGCAAAGTGATATTCTTGAGGCTTGCTATTCTTCGCCTTATGGTGGTCGCCATGGCAGAGCAAGAACGACGGCCAAAGTGCTAAGTTGCGATTTCTATTGGCCCACTCTTTACAAAGATAGAAGTGATGTGGTGAAAAGATGTGATGAATGTCAACGGGCCAGTGAAATCTCGAAGAAGAATGAAATGTATCTCTCTACCATTTTGGAGATTGATATCTTTGATGTGTGGGTATTGACTTCATGGGTCCTTTAGTGAGTTCTTGTGGAAACACCTGCATCTTGGTCGCGGTTGATTATGTGTCTAAATGGGTTAAGGCCATTACTCTACCCAACAATGAAGCGAAAGTGTGGTAGCGTTCTAGAAGAAGAATATTTTCACAAGGTTTGGTACTCCGCAGGCTATCATAAGCGATGGGGGGTCGCATTTTTGCAACAAAGCTTTTGACACTTTGCTTAGCAAGTATGGTGTCACTCATAAAGTTATGACTCCTTGTCATCCACAGGCTAGCGGTCAAGTGTAAGTCTCCAACAGGGAGATAAAGAGTATCTTGTCCAAAACAGTAAATGCTTACCGAACGGATTGGTCAAAGAAGCTTGATGATGCATTATGGGATTATCGGACTGCTTTCAAAACTCCTATCGGAATGTCTCCATACCGGTTGGTGTTCGGCAAAGCTTGTCATCTTCTAGTGGAACTTGAGCACAAAGCCATGTGGGCTCTATAGAAGTTGAATCTTGATTGGGATGCAGCCGCTAACTTGATGTTGTACATTTGAATGAATTAGACGAGTTCCGGTACCATACCTATGCAAGTTCGTCCTTGTACAAAGAGAATATGAAGTAACTTCATGACAAATACATTCGGAACAAGGAGTTCAAGGTGGGCGATCTGGTGTTGTTATTCAACTCACGGTTGAGGATGCTTCTCGGAAAGCTGAAATCTAAATGGAGTGGTCTCTTTGAAATTGTGGATGTGACACCTTTTGTTGCATTGGACTTGAAGAACAAAAACAATAAAGTATTCCGAGTTAATGGTCACCGGGTGAAGCACTATTTGGGAAAGGTTGATGATGGTCATGTTGTGGCGGTGATTCATTTCAAATGATGGTAATCTGCGTCGTGTCGCAACATTAAATCCGACGCTTCTGGGGAGGCAACCCTTGCTTCTTTTTCTTTTTTATTAGATAGGTGTTATTTTTGTGCTAACTGGATTTGAAGTGTGTTGCAGGCATGAGTGTACTTTATAGGAATGGTGCTTAGAAAATTGGCTAAGTATGAAAAGAATTGTGAACCGCAATTGTATTGTGCAGACCGACAATTTTGGTTGCTGCAGCAAAAGGTTCTCTGCGGTCGCATAAATACATTGCGGGCCGCACAAGTTGAAGGTGGAAAATGTCAACTCTCTGAAGTTGGCCCGTTAGAGAAATGGTCGATCTGCGGCCGCGACACGAATTCTGCGGTACACAACAAAACTTCCGGCCGTACAACTAATTCTGCTGACCGCAAAATGCTAGGGCAACTGGGCCCTCAGGTAATAGAGTGCGTACCACAATGGGAATTATGTGGCCGCACTCAAGCCCTCGTCCATTGCCAGAACCCGTTCACTATAAATAGCAGAAGTTAGGGCACTATTTCCTTTTTCCCTCTCTGATCTCACAAAGTGCAAAATTTAAAATTTCGTGTTAAATTAGCTGCTCACAAGCCTAACAACTGTTGATCACTTATCTCTTGCACAAATTTATATGTCTGGTATGCATCATCATCTTGATTAATTTCTTTTAATTTTTAGATTTTTAGTGAAAATTTGGACCATTTGTCTGATTGAATCTATTTGAACAACTATGTGGGGTAAATATGTAGTGGGTAGACTGGTAAATGCTCTAAGGGGAATGGGTAGATTGATTTTCATGCTTAGATATTGTTTCCATGTCAAAATTGTGCAAAACTTTGAAGCCCTAGGTGAAAAATGACCTTTTGTTCATAATTGTTGGAATCTGCAACCGCACAAGAAATTATGTGGTCCGCATAAGTTAAAGATTAGGGCACTATAGTAAGGCATGGTTATGCAGCCGCAATGAAAAATGTGTGGACTGCAGAAATCCCACTACGGCCGTAGAACAGCTTAATCCATGTGATCAGAGAGTTGTCAATTTGGTGACTCTCAAGTGCGGCCGCAAAGCAAATTGTGCGGACCGCAGAAAACTAATTGCGACCGCAAAACAACCAATTCTCTGTCATCAGAGAGTTGGCATTTTGGTGACATCTGAGTTGCGGCCGTAAAGAGAAATGTGTGGACCGCAACTCGTTCTTGCAGCCGCACTAGAAAATTGTGCGGTCCGCAATGTCCATCTGCGGCCGTAATAACAATTCTGCGGACCGCAATTCCCTACCCTGCAAGCATATGTCTACAATTTTTTTCACTACAATCTTTATTGTGTCCTTGCATTCTTTCTGTGTCTAAAATTGAATTGCAACTAACAATCGCCTTTGCTTGGTACAAAATATGGTTCGATCTAGAGGACGAGGTGACACTTCAAAAGGAAGGGGTGAGACTTCAAAAGGAAGGGGTGACCCTTCCCGGGGACGAGGGAAGAGACCCTTTGCCTAGTGCCCAACAACTTGAAGTTAGGAAGAAGACATCAACTAGCAAAGGAATAGGTATAGACCTTTCCGAGACCAGTTCTTATGCTCCATCTTGGGAAGCAACAGAGGACAACTCAGCCTCTATACATGAGCAGCCAGCTGTCCAATCAAGGCCACCAGGGAGATATCAGCTCACGGATGAGCCGTCTTCATCACATAGCACCTCCGAGGGTTCGGAGAGTGCCAGTTAGGCTTCAGAGCCTTCCACTACACCTGCTCCCTAGGCACAAGAGACTTCAGTTCAGGACATCTCAGATGATGGCCAAGGGGGAGATACTACGGTTGCTGGCCTTGAGCGGTCGAAGAAGAAAGAGGTGTGGGAGGACAGGTTCGTCAGTTTGGCTACCTTCTCTAGCTTCTGTGGGTGGTGTCCGGTGAGGTCGTTCACTCTTGAGTGACAGTTCCAATTGTAAGATCTAGAAAAGTACAACCCTGCAGTCTTGAGGCAGTTCCGAGAGAGCAAGGGATGGATGTGGTTCACCCAAAGCATGATGGATGAAAAGGAATACCTCGTCTAAGAGTTTTATGCCAATGTAACTAAAGTGAGGAACCTCAAGGTGCATTATGACCAGCACACATTGAACACCTACTTGGGGTTTGATGATGTCGAGCCCAGAGAGTATTTGGAGAAGTTGGCACTTGGGGATGCAGCTCACCCATGGCTCGCTGAAATTCTAGCAGCTCCTGGGCCACCACCACCATAGATCACAGCAGGGTGGTTATTTACAGAAACACTTTGAGTTTTGAGGCAAAGGGGTGGCAGACCTTTGTATGCAGCCGACTAGATCCGTGTCAGAATGAGACAAATATTCCGATCCCGCGAGCAGTTCTAGTCGCCTCCATCATGGCTGGGTACCCGATCAATATGGGTGCCGTGATGTTGGCCAACATCTCTGTGGTTGCCATGCAAGCTGACACATTCTATCCATATGCCAACACCATTACTGAGTATCTTACGGATGCGAGGGTGGAGCCGATAAATTTTGGTATGAAGGTGCGGGTGAAGAACTCCTTCTCATGGTACTCGTTGATGGATGCACAAAACCCTAAGAAAAAGGGCCAGCCGTCTACCACCACAAGTCAGTCTGATGAGCCATTGGTGGTAGCTGCAGAGACAATTGACATGCCATCCACTTCAGCCGAGCCTTCAGCTAGTGTATCAGCTATGCCTCCACCTCCAACTTTAGTGCCTACAGCAGTCCCTGTCACAGGTTCCACCTCGGCTTTGTAGCCGGTGCCGATGCCAACTGCTCCACTCTCTGCGCTACGAGTCTCCCAGATATTGGCGAGTCTTAACAACTGGATGCAGACAGCCACTGCAAAGCAGTCTGACATATCCAGTGCTGTTGCAGCACAATCCTCCATTCCGGCACCTCAGATGCCCCCAATAGTGGAAAAAACTTTGAAGAAGCTCCTGGACAACAAGAACACTATCACGGCTACACTGGTACAACATGGGCCAGTGATAGAAGAACTGGGCAAGGAAGTGAAAAAGATGAGAAAGTCCCAGGCATCCAAGAAGTCAGTGGACAAGCTCAGAGACAGGTTACCAAGCTTGCAGCAAACTGAGATATTCCATTTGATATGCTGATTGACCCACACCATCCAGGCCCAGATCCCACAGCACCTACATTACCAGTTGGCCAGTCTGAGGAGCCAGACTCTACTGATGAGGCAGTGCGTCAAATGTTCACCAACTCAGTCACTCCTAGAGTTGAGGACGATGAGATCCAGTTGGAGGAGACTGAGGGTGGTGATGCTATTGTGGACACAGAGATGGCCAAGGAGCCATAGGGAGTTCTCTTTACTCTTACCCTTCCTTTACTCTTATTTTGTCAAGTATTAGGGTCAATGCTTATTTTTATTTGGGGGGGGGGGGGGGGGGGGAGTTTATTTTATCTGATTTGATGATTCTGAGACAATTGGTTTGTAATAATTGACAATATTTTCTTCTTTTTCCTTAGTCTGTATATATTCTCTCTTTTCTTCTCTCATTATTTATATATCTTCTCTCATTATGTATATTCGTATTTCTTTTGATAGTTTTTGCTTGCAACTTCTTTATGTTTGTTTCTCTTACTAGTTAGTGTTTAATTTATTAGATTCTTTTCTATTTAGTAACTTTTTTTTTGAATTAGTAGCTTCTTTTTATGTTTTAATGGATAATAATCCTTTGATTTTCTTAATACCACAGTTCTTTCCAAAGGTAGTTTCTGTATGAACTGGGTGACTCTTCCCAACGATGGATGGCATAACAACCTTCTTGAGGGATTGAGTCCGTGTTTGGTGTTTAGGTAATAATAGTAGTAGTAATGAATAAAAAAACCTAATTAAGTCATGCTCGAAGAGTCAAACATGCTTCACTTGGTACCAACGCACTTAACTACGTGCTTATGGTTAGAAACAAGGTTTTTAAAAGAAATAACTCTAGTCAGTAACTTTGTGACTCTTGTGTTGATTTAGGCAATCATCGAGTGGTTTAATCGAACCATATTGATTTTCAATCTTGAATGTGGTCATTGTGGGCCCTCGACTCTATCCTCTTCAACAATCCAGTTGCGTGAGGGGTGAGATGTTTTGTGGCTAGTCAAAGTACCCGTGCGAATGGTCTAGAACTTGCCCCGAATATGTTTCAAGGCTAAATCTTAAGTTTTGCTTGGCTTGAGAAGTGATTGTAGGCTTTCCTTGACCCACTTAAATTTTTCTATTGCCTACCAATGTCGTTATCCCTAGTCAACCCATTTCAGCCCCGAGCCTTTCTTATTTGATAATTATATTACAAGCCTTTACTCATTTTGTCGTGACCCTCTCTTGACACCCGAGCTTTCCTTAACACTATTGTGAGACAATTGGCTAAAAACGTAAGTTTGGGGGAGAGACGAGGAACTTTAAAGAGGTATTAAGGCACAATAAAAAAAAGAGAAAAGAAATTATGAGAAGGAAAGAACAAAAAGAAAAATGTAAAAGAAAGTGAATAAGTGGAGGAGTTGAAGGGATTCAAAGAAAAGTAATGATACAAAGCATGGAGAAATCAAAAAGGGATAAAACGAATGTCATGATCAAGAAAGAGTGATGTTAAGTCTCTCTAGTTCCCCAAGGAAAAGAAAGTACCTCAAAGAATTGGCAAAGCATGAGCCAAGAAAAAACAATGGAGTGCTTAAGGAAAGGTGAACCCACTCAACCATAGTGTATCCAACCTTAGTCCATAAGCCTTCATTATATCCCGAAAAAGCCCTATGTGATTTCAAGCTGAGTAAGCTTACATTAGTAGCGATCTACATGAGGGGCAAGCCTATGGTACTTGAAGCCATACTTGCGACATTCTCTTGAGAGAGATGAGTAAACCTTTCACAAATCTTTGGATTGAGTGCTAAAATTCTAAGTAAGCTAGGCAAACAGAAAGTAAAGGAGGACGAGTTTGGGATTCATAATGACCTACATGAGAGAGCGAGCCTCCTTGATAAATAAAGTCAACTCTTGATGCTCAAGTGTCGCATAAGAACTATATATGCATAAAAATTTAACTTGTCACCTTGTTGATAAAACATAAGTAGTGTGGGTAATTGTTGGTCCCTACTGATGTGTGAATGGCTCACCTTTGATTGGCTGAAATGACCTTTAACTTGTGGAGGTGGGAACTACTTTGTTTGCTTGAGGACAAGCAAAAACTTAAGTTTGGGGGAGTTGATAAGTGGGGATTTTGTCTACTTATTAATACCTTTTAGCTTTTGTTTTAGTCTAAAAGCGTTGAATTGTGTGCCCGAAACTGATGAAATGTGCAAAATTGTAGGAATGTTGGAAGTTGGACTCTCGAGATAAAATCCAAATAAAAAAGGAGTATCTAAATACAAGGCAATAAAAGGCACAGAAACTCACAAAGTGCGGACCGCAGAATTTCATCTACGACCACAAATAATGAAGAAAATCCCAGCAGGCTTCCTAGCAAACTGCGGACAACACAGGAATTGTATGGCCGCAAATGAAGAGTTGGAGATCAACTTTACAGGGTGTGCAAGTTTTCAAAGTCCAAGTTGCGGACCGTACAAGAATTGTGCGGCGGCAGAAGAAATGCCTTGCGGCCACAAAAGTAAAGGTGCGGACCGCAGAAGATCAGATTGCGAGCGCAAAAGATCAGATTGCGGCCGCAGTGATAAATCTGTGAACCGCAGAAATATTGCCTTGCGGCCGCAGTTGAGAAGTGTGCGACCGCAGAATCCCAGCTCATGCAAGATGAAGATTTCTGCGGATCGCACATGGAATTGTGCGGCGCAGAACCTCCCGAAGGGCATTTTTGTTCGAAATTTCCAGCCTTATAAATAAACGAGTTTCACAAAATTTGGTCAAGTTTTGACATCAGCAAGTACTGTAGCCATTTTTCTTTGCTTCTTTAGTAGTTTTCTATATTTTGGGATATTTTAACATAAAGTTTATCATTTTTTTGTTGCAAATATACCACTAGGCTAGGTGCCTAGTGGATTATATATATGTATAATAAACCAAAAACATGAATCCAAAGCTTACAATTTGTCCAAAGCTAAATCTAAAAGATGCTACGGTAAAGCTAATAAAATGATAAATGTTAACTATTACAACCAGTAACATAGTCAACTCCAAACATATGATGGTATGTGTATCCACAAGCCAAGTGCAAAACCTCAATGTAGTACCTCTAATGCTCTCACCAGGCGCCAAGTTTTGCGTTCCAATGGATAAGGCAATTGTGAAAATCCATGCAACACCATGAACTTCCAGGGCTGACCAAATATCCAATGAGTATGCGGGTACGCTGCTAATGACAATCCACACTCCGAGCAGTTGGATTCTCTTCTCTGTACTTACAAATGTCTGTAGAATGCACCAAGATAAATGTAGCAAAAGCTGCTAATAGTAGCCAGGATGCACTGCTATGACATCTCCAGATTGGGTATGTAAACATGCCAATACCATTGGATAATATCCTAACAGTACACATATTTACAATGATAGTTAATATACCTTCCTACAATATTGGAACCCAACTAATGCTCACTATATATTTTATCTTCAAAGACCAATGATATGTATCATAATAGTGAACCAGTTGAAAGTACAATATGTAGTTAATTTATCCAGTTGTAACTGCATATGACACGTACTAGCCTAGTATTAGACTTTAGAATCAATTGTGTTCTTGTATGGTTAAGTAATCACTTCCTGCTTGTATATACACCTCCATATCCCATTAGAACACCACCAGAATGAGCATGATAACATGCTAATACCACTGAAAAATGCCCTAGCAGTCTACATAATACAGAAATAACATGGCAGCTAGCACGAATGAAACTGTATTGTACCTATCTTTTGCCTTGAAGTTGCTGTAGTAGAATCCAATATTGTTGTTGATCCTGTTGTTTGATGGAATTTGATAACCCCTGCTAACCTTGGAGCACCATCAATGTGGTGCTCTTCTTTTAGCAATCCTAACCCTAAGATTAAGAGTGTGTGATTTGTCGAGATTGATCAGTCTCCTCCCTACACTAGGCAGATCACAAAAGGAATGGAATTCAGTTGTACCCGCAAAGGAGAAAACATGGTTAGCTATAAAATTTGCTACTGTGTTGCCCTCTCTGAATACATGTCGAAAAATCACATTAAAGTGAGCCTTCATCTCTTTAATTTTTTGCACTTCTGCTACTACACTCCATGGTGGATCCCATTCTCCTTCAATAACCTTCTTTATCAGCAATGAGTTAGTCTCCAAAATGAGAGGGTGAATATCTTGTTGCGTACAGTATTCCTAGCCTTGTACAATAACCTTAGCCTCAACTACAACACTAGTTATTATCCCCAAGTCCATAGCCCTTGCATACATCAAATCCCCTTCTTCGTTTCTTGCACAAAAGACCAGGGTTATCTTTTGAAGCTCCATCGGTATTACATTTGAACCATCCTGTATACGGTGCTTGCCATATGATAGCCTGAGTAACAATAGTCGGTTTATATCCTTCAAGGTAGCTTATCAAGTCTGGCCAAAGCAACGACATGTTTGATAACCATGGATACCTCACCCTTGCCAAGTAATGCAAAGTTTTGTTAACTTCATGTATGACTCTACTGATTGATATTGTTCCTCCATTCATTCATGTATTCCTCCTTTTCCACAACTCCCATGTAATTATGGCTGGCGCTGCCTGAAATAACGGCTTCAATTTTGGGCAACACTTAGTATTCCACCAAGCCCTTATCACTTGTTTTACTTGCACCAATGCTATATTAGTCCCCACTTTCCCTAAGAATGTTCTCCAAACCTTATTAGCCGTAGGGCCAGTTAAGAATATGTGCTCAATTGTTTCCTCATGGGGATGAAGACAACACCAATATCTGGACATAACTATGTAGCCTAGCCTTCTCCATACATCATCAGTAGCCACCTTGTGCCTCCATAATCTCCACAAGAAGAATGATATCTTGAATGGCAAACTTTTGATCCACATATTTTTGAACTCCTGATTAGGATCTGCTCTATGTCTTTGAATCTGCCAAGCACTCCCCACAATGAACTTACCAGAAGCCGTTGGCATCCAATATGGCTTATCCCATAATTCTTCGCTGCCTCCGTACTGAACATTTAGCTTAATATGCTAAGCAATTTCTTCTATAAAATTCTGAGCAAGCAACTGTTCATTCTATGTTCCCTCTTGCCTTAGTTCAACCACCTCTTGTAATTCCTCAGTAATTGGAAAATCTTGTGGTAATACATGATATAGTGCTCCTAATCCGGTCCAATTTTCGTGCCATATGTTTGTGGTTCCACACTTCATTTCCCACGATATTTCATGTTCCACTTCTTCTCTAGCAGTCAACATTTGTCTCCAAACACGAGAGCCTCTTCTAAATTGCACCACTGTTGGTATTTCCTTTTTGCGGTACTTATTCCACATGAAGTTAGTTCACAAAGATTTAGTAGTTCTGAACATCTACCATAGTTTAGCAAACAAAGCTTTTGATACATCATGGAGAGACCTAAACCCTAAACCACCTTCATCTCTGGGAGGATATAGATTCTGCCAGGAAGCCCAATGTCTGCTCCTATCTTCCTGTTTGTTGCTCCAAAAGAAACGTGCAAAGATTTTATGCAAGTGGACAAGAATGTTGTTAGGTGGATCCAACACTGATAGTAGGTGCACTGGCATACTTTGCAACATACTGGTAATTAGTGTTGCCTTTCCACCAAAAGAGAGAAGTTTTCCTTTTCAAGAATGCAATTTAGCCTTTACTTTCTTTATAAGATCATCATAGTAATCCTTTCTCCTTCCAGTGTAGAAGATTGGACACCCTAAACATTTGAATGGGAACTCTCCTCTAGCAAAACCTGTAATGTTACCTACTGACCGACACAAATCATGTGCAATATTGACATGCATGTAATACGAGCTCTTAGCTTTGTTGATCAGTTGTCCTGATATCTGTTCATATCTGCCCAATATTCCAATGATCTTACTCAGTGAAGGAGGATGAGCTGAGGCAAATATTATTGTGTCATCAGCATATGCCCAAGTGGTTCAAATGATCCGACCACTTGGGCATACCAAATCCAACGAATGACTTGTCTTCAAAGAGCTGATTCAAGGACCTAGACAGTAATTCAGCTGACATAATGAATAAAGTAGGTGATAAAGGATCTCCTTGCTTCACTCCCCTTGTGGACATGAAGAAACCTGAAGACTGCCCATTCACCAGTACTGAATGCCAGTTGTTTGACACCAAATTCTAGACCATATTAATAAAGGTTTCTGCAAATCCCATTCTTCTTAGTACATGTAACATATATTTCCATGAAACCGTGTCATATGCCTTTGCCATATACAGCTTAATGACAACATTAACATGTTTGCCTCTCAATCTTATGTCAGTGATTATTTCCTGAGTGAGTAGTATGTTCTCAAATATACTCCTCCATTTCACAAAACCAGATTGATTAGGAGATATTAGAGAAGGCAGGAACCTCTCCAATCTATTATGTAGAACTCTAGACATAACTTTATTGATAAAGTTGCTCAGACTTATTGGTCCTAAGTTTGAGAAAGTCTGCACCCTTGGTTTCTTTGGTAGCAACACCAAATTAGTATGAGTAATAGACTTTGGCAAAGGTTCATCACCATAGAAATGCAGAACCATATTATGTATGTCATAGCCAATTACTTTCCAGCACTCTTGATAAAATAGTCCAGTAAAGCCATCAGGACCACTGGCACTATCTCCACTTAGCTTAAAAACTGCATCCTTAATTTCCTTTAGTATTGGAAATCTACACAACTCCAAGTTTTGTTCCCCAGTCACCATAGTAGGTACATTCTCCAGCATGGAAAAATCTATAGGATTCCCTTCATCATTGAACTGTTTTTGATAGAATTCAACTGTAGCATTGGCCATTTATTCTTGAACTTCCAACCAATTGCCATCTCTATTCTAGATCTTTTTCAGTTGTAGCTTTTTTCTTTTGCCATTGACATGGTTGTGGAAGCAAGTAGTGTTCCTATCACCCTCTGCAAGCTACGTCATCCCAGCTTTCTGCTTCCAGTATTGCTCCTCTATACTCAAAGTATTTTTTCAATTCTGCATGAGCTCGTTGAAGGACTATCATGTTCTCAATTGTTGGCTTCTCCTCAAACAATATCTCTTTGACCTGCACAATATCTTCCAGTATTGACAATTGCTTGAAAATGTCTCCAAAGGTATCCCTCCTCCATTTAGATAATGCTGCCCTTACCTTCTTCAATTTATGTTTGAACATCAAAAATGGATCTCTAATGAAGTCAACATTCCAATTCTACCTTACCACCTCGATAAATGTAGCATGTTTTGTTCAGAAATTCAAGAATCTAAAAGGCTTTACAAATTTTGTGGTTTGTTCCCCACAAGTCATTAGCAATGGTGCATGATCTGACCCTGTCCTCATTAAGTGCTCCATTTCAGTTATTGGAAACAGGTTCTGAAATTTTAAATTGACCAAAATCCTGTCCAATCTATTACAAATACACTCTGAATTAGGTCTACCATTCCAACATGTAAATGGGCCTCCTTTATAATCATGATAAAACAAACCACATGAGTTTACATGAAAAGCAAAGTCCTCATATTTAGGTGGATGTACTGGAAGACCCCCTATCTTTTCATCTTCATGTAGTATCACATTAAAGTCACCTCCCACCAACTAAGGTAATTCCATGTCACTTCCTAAACAATACAAGTTATCCCATAATTCCAGTTTCTCTACAGTGCATACACAAAGGTCATCATAATGTGCTCGCTAATATTATGGTAGAACACCTTTACAGTCACTTGTTGGGCAGTTTCTGTAACCAACTCCCATTCAACCACAGAGTTGAAGAACAACCATATCTTCCCATTCAAATTTGAGAAGGATGTTTCCATGTTCAATATGCTCCTATATCTTTGAAGATGCCCTGGTTTTTGAAAAGGCTCTATTAGTGCTATCACACAGAAATTGTACTCCCTTTGCATACTGATCACCCTAGGGAAGGCCTGCTGAATATTGACACACCTAATGTTCCAAATTAAGGTCTTGATCATCATTTATTTTGTGAGACAGCCCTTCTGGGCAAGATTCTTTTTGGCCGAGGAATATCTTTAGTTCTGCCATTTTTCCTTCCTTTTTTACCACTCATATCTCCAGCTCTAGGTGATAAATCTGCTTCCCTTGCTACCGCGTTAAAATTTTCTACTGTTGATTCATCCTCCCCTTCTTCCCTATATTTGTCTTGATCAGTTATTGCGTGCTGAGTCTCTCCTAGTATAACAGTATGTGTAACCAGTTCATGCAACACTTGAATAGGGGATTTCGAAGGAATTTTTAGTTGAATGTGTAGGGGAACCCCAATTGCAGAAGCACATGCTATTGGAGTTATCTTAATTGCATCTGCTTGATGAGGTACCATAGTAAATGTTGGCTCAACTCCAGTTGTCTCTTCTAGCAGCATTTCATTTTGAATTCCAGTTTCCAAAGATTTCTGCAACTTCCTGGATTGTTGATCATATATGTTACCCAAAGAAGGTTTTGTGGTTTAATTTGTTAGGGAGTATACTGTTTCAGTTCTGGCCAGGTGTTGTCCATCAAAAATTTTAGAGTCTGCCTTGTCTGATTTTTGATGCATGTCTGCATTAACATCCCTAATCTTCTCACTTATTGTAACTCCCTGATGTGAATCTTCAGCATTGGATATAAGCTCTCTATTTGGGCAAGGGTTTGCTTTAGTCATGTTGTTCACTTGGGTTGCCTGTTGTAGTCTTGTATTAGATCTTTGATCTTCCTCTGATAATCTTTTATTTGCCATACAGTTGTACTCAGACTCCTGTACTTCATCACCCCTTAGTTGTATGTAATTTCTAATAGCTCCAGTAGATTTAGGTGATTCCACACAGGTCTGAGAAGGTATCTACATACATGTATGGTCTAGGGTCACATTAAGAGCTTCCTTGTGTTTTCCAAAGCTCCTTTGGACCCAGCCCATTGTACTTTCCTTTGTATCCACAACTTTAAGCATTGTGGTACTAGGATCCTGGGTCATAGTCAATTATGCACCCTTAGTAGTGGAGCTGGAATTAGCAATAGGCCCCTTATACTGCTTCCCTTGATTATGATTGGATTCATATGTTTGCTGCTTCTGTTGTGGGGCTTTGTTCTTGTTCTTCTCTTTCCCATCAGAGTTATTAAGCACATGAGTTTCACCTCCAACAACTGTTTCTGATTGATTGTTGGCATTTGTGGCATTATCTTTTTGTGAATTCTGAACGAGCTGAACAATTGGTATTTTAGCAATGTATACTGGCTGTTGCTTCTTGGTGTTATTCTGTACAATTCCTTTGAATTTCTTATTTTTTCGTGTTTGCCATTTTTCTTGTGAAGGATTTGCCTCTGTGTTTTGCACTTCTTCCCTATCATGTGGTTGATCGTTTTTGTGCGTGATATGCAGTTGGTGGTGAGAGTGCTGCCTTTGTTGTACTGCCACATTTTGTTGTTCTAGTGGTTGCTCTTGTTTTTGTATAGTTGAAGTGGACTTCTCTTGCTGCAGTATTTCTTCATTGGTTATTCTAGATGCTTTCTTTTTCTGTTTCTTATCCTGTATGGCTTTTGCTAGGCATGTATGAATTGTATGTTCTAGGTGTCTACAGTAGGAGCAGTAGACAGGTAAGCTCTCATATTGTATTTCCAACCATTGACCATCACCATTTTCATCTTGGTTTTCATCATACCCTAGCCAAACATGTTGAGGTCTTTCCTTCGTTAAGTCAATCTGCGTTTTCACCTTGGCAACACTGCCTCTTGTTTTTTGAAATGAAGTAAGATCAAGGAATAATGCTTTTCCCACATGAGACAGTAATGGTTTAAGGATTTCTATGTAGTAAAGATGCCATGGCAATTCTGGAATGATAATCCAAACTGGTACTATTGCAGAGTCTTCATTGGGATTGAAGAGAGGTGTCCAAGCTTCAAGTTTCATCATTTGGCCTTGAATGTACATGAATTGTTTATTCTACACTGTTGCATGATCATTTTCATTGTCCAGATCAATTTAGACCGTCTTAGAATTGAAGTGAGCAATCTTAACTGCACCCCTGAGTTCAGTTTGAGTCACGAAGCTTCTTCTAATTACTTCCATTCTAGGCATAGTGCTAGAAAATTTCCCAATCACATTGTTCTTACACCTTGTTGCCATAGTGCCCATATAATCATTCTTTGTAAAAACAACTATAGGCCTGCCTTGTTTGGTTGTTAACTTGGGTGGAGTGAAATGAATAGGAGTTATCTCTGCTTCAAATCTAGCCTTGATCTTTGTAGCATAAGACCGAGTGACTGTATGTGTGTGTGTGTGGGGGGGGGGGGGGGGTTCAATTGTGTTTGTGGGTGTTTTTACTTGTTCTTTGGTTCCTGCAAGAAGCTGTAGTTTGTTGTTAACATCAGGGTGTAATGTGCTATAAGGAGGAAATTGTGGTGCTTGGCTTGTTTGATTAGTTCTTCTGGTAGGTCGATCAAAATTGGCAGAGATTTTTAGGTTAGTTTTTTATTGGATTGGAGAGGAAACTACTGAGCTGCTAATGGGTAGTTTTGGATGTGAATTCTCCATTTTTGGCATCATGTGACACTACTTGTTCTGTGTCCCTGTGTATATGTGTTTTGTTAATAACATTGCCCAAGTTTGGCGCAATAAGTTCACCTTGGTTCACCACAGCTTGAATCACAGGATTAATATGTTCCTGCCCCGTTGAGATGGCTGAGGGTAACTGCCTTTGAGCTTTTGTCACATGTTCTTGTAACTTGGCATTTCGTCGAGAAGAAGGCGGATTAACATTTGCATCTATCTGATATTGTAATGTTATGACTAATGCCCCATTGTAGTTGTTGTTTGAGGTGTTGGGATATATGTCCAGATCTATTGGAGACGTTTGACATTATTGTTGAGCAATTCACACAGTTGTATACCCCTGCGCGACCATTTAGGGTTCGTCAGCTTTGGTCATGTGGTCGGAAATGAGGCTCCCTAGAAATTCAAGAATCAGAAAGGATTTACAAATTTTGTGGTTTGTTCCCCACAAGTCATTAGCAATGGTGCATGATCTGAACCTGTCCTGATTAAGTGTTCCACTTCAGTTGTTGGAAACAGGTTCTAAAATTTTAAATTGACCAAAATCCTGTCCAATCTCTTACAAATACACTCTGAATTAGGTCTACCATTCCAACATGTAAATGGGCTTCCTTTATAATCATGATAAAACAAACCACATGAGTTTACATGAAAAGCAAAGTCCTCATATTCAGGTGGATGTACTGGAAGACCCCCTATCTTTTCATCTTCATGTAGTATCACATTAAAGTCACCTCCCACTAACTAAGGTAATTCCATGTCATTTTCTAAACAATATAAGTTATCCCATAATTCAAGTTTCTCCACAGTGCATACACAAAGGTCATCATAATGTGCTCGCTAATATCATGGTGGAACACCCTTACAGTCACTTGTTGAGCAGTTTCTGTAACCAACTCCCATTCAACCACAGAGTTGAAGAACCACCATATCTTCCCATTCAAATTTGAGAAGGATGTTTCCATGTTCAATATGCTCCTATATCTTTGAAGATGCCCTAGTTTTTGAAAAGGCTCCATTAGTGCTATCACATAGAAATTGTGCTCCCTTTGCATATTGATCACCCTAGGGAAGGCCTGCTGAGTATTGACAGACCTAATGTTCCAAATTAAGGTCTTGATCATCATTTATTTTACGAGGCAGCCCTTCTGGGCAGGATTCGTTTTGGCTGAGGAATATCTTTAGTTCTGGCATTTTTCCTTCCTTTTTTGCCACTCATATCTCCAGCTCTGGGTGATAAATCTGTTTCCCTTGCTACTCCATTAAAGTTTTATACTGTTGATTCATCCTCCCCTTCTTCCCCATATTTGTCTTGATCAGTTATTGCGTGCTGAGTCTCTCCTAGTATAACGGTATGTGTAACCAGTTCATGTAACACTTGAATAGGGGACTTCGAAGGAGTTTTTAGTTGAATGTGTAGGGGCACCCCAATTGCAGAAGCACACGCTATTGGAGTATCTCAATTGCATCTGCTTGATGAGGTACCATAGTAAATGTTGGCTCAACTCCAGTTGTCTCTTCTAGCAACATTTCATTTTGAATTCCAGTTTCCAAAGATTTCTGCAACTTCCTGGATTGTTAATCATATATGTTACCCAAAGAAGATTTTGTGGATGAATTTGTTGGGGAGTATACTGTTTCAGTTATGGCTAGGTATTGTCCATCAAACATTTTAGAGTCTGCCTTGTCTGATTTTTGATGCATGTCTGCATTAACATCCCTAATCTTCTCACTTGTTGTAACTCCCTGATGTGAATCTTCAGCATTGGATATTAGCTATCTATTTGGGCAAGGGTTTGCTTTAGTCATGTTGTTCACTTGGGTTGCCTGTTGTAGTCTTGTGTTAGATCTTTGATCTTCCTATGATAATCTTTTATTTGCCATACAGTTGTACTCAGACTCCTGTACTTCATCACCCCTTAGTTG
>AWOL01S0095233.1:0-10284 GCA_000715115.1 Nicotiana otophora | reverse complement strand
CCTCCTCTTGAAAAGAATTCGTCCTCGAATTTGAACCTACATCAAATAAGGATAAGTCAGCAACATTGAAAGTAGCACTTACTGGAAACTCACTTGGAAGGTCCAATTTGTAAGCATTATCTCCAATCCTTTCAAGTACTTTAAATGACCCATCTCCTCTATGGTGCAATTTTGTCTTCCTTTTTGAAGGAAATATCTCCTTCCTCATATGAACCCAAACCAAATCACCAGGCTCAAAGATAACTGGTTTTCGACCTTTATTTCTTCGTAAAGCTGTTTGCTCATTCTTTCTCTCAATTGCAAGTCTTGTATGCTCATGAATAGTCTTCATCAAATCAGCTTTATTTTTTCCATCAAGACTAACCATCTCATTAGTAGGCAAAGACAATAAGTCAAGGGGTGTAAGGGGGTTAAAGCCATAAACAACTTCAAAAGGAGAATAATCAGTAGATGAATGAACAGTTCAATTGTAAGCAAATTCTACCATAGGCAAGTGATCCTCCCAAGAAGTTAATTTTCCTTTTAGAACAGCCCTTAACATATTTCCTAAGGTTCTATTTACTACCTCAGTTTTCCCATCAGTTGGTGGATGACAAGAAGTAGAAAACAACAATTTTGTTCCCAATTTTCCCCAAAGCACACGCCAAAAGTGGCTTAGAAACTTAGCATCCCTATCACTAACAATAGTTCGAGGTATACCATGCAATTTAACAACTTCTCTAACAAATAAATCAGCAACATGAGAAGCATCATTAGTCTTTAAACAAGGAATAAAGCGAGCCATTTTTGAGAACCTATCTACCACAACAAAGATGCTATCCTTACCATACCTTGTTCTAGGCAATCCTAACACAAAGTCCATAGAAATATCAATCCAAGGTGAAATAGGCACAGGTAATGGCGTGTATAAACCATGTGGCAACACTTTAGATTTAGCTTGTTTGCATTCAAGACATTGAGCACAAAATCTTTCTACATCTTTTCTCATATTAGGCCAAAAGAAATTTTCAGCAAGGATGTCAAGTGTTTTAGGCACACCAAAGTGTCCCATAAGCCCCCCACAATGTGCTTCCCTCACAAAAACTTCTCGCAAAGAACAATTAGGGACACAAAGCTTATTCTCTTTAAAAAGAAACCTATCTTTCAGATTATACTTCTCAAAAGGCCCATTTAAACATGCCGAAAATGCTACATCAAAATCAGAATCATCAACATATAAATCCTTAATATGATCAAATCCCATCAATTTAGAAATAAGAGTAGAAACAAGAGCGTACCTTCTTGAAAGCGCATCACCAACTATATTATCTTTACCTTGCTTGTAGATAATCACATAAGAAAATGTCTCAATGAATTCAACCCATTTGGCATGTCTTCTACTCAATTTACCTTGGCTTTTCAAGTATCTTAAAGATTCATGGTCAGTTTTTATCACAAACTCCTTTGGCCACAAATAATGTTGCCATGTAGCAAGAGCCCTTACCAAGGCATATAATTCTTTATCATAAGTAGAATAATTCTATGCAGCCCCATTCAACTTCTCACTAAAATAAATGATTGGTTTAGAATCTTGCATTAAAACAGCCCCAATACCTCTACCAGATGCATCACATTCAATTTCAAAGGACTTATTAAAATCAGATAATTGTAACAAAGGAGAAGAACATAATTTATCCTTCAAAATATTATTGCATGCTCTTGTTCTTTTTCCCAATTAAAGACCTTATCCTTCTTAATAACTTCAGTTAAAGGTGCAGCAATTGAACTAAAATCTCTAACGAATCTCCTATAAAAGCTAGCAAGTCCATGAAAACTTCTAAGTTCAGTAATGCTCTTAGGTGTAGGCCAATATTTAATCGCCTTGATTTTATCTTCATCTACCTCTACACCTCTAGCACTCACAACAAAACCCAAGAAAACTACCTTATCTACACAAAAAGTGTACTTGGATAAATTTGCATATAATTATTGCTCCCTAAGCGCATTACAAACTTGTTTCAAATGTTCGACATGCTCTTTTAAAGATTTAGAAAAGATCATAATATCATCAAAATAAACGACTATAAATTTTCCATGAAAATCCTTAAAGATATGGTTCATTAACCTCATGAATGTACTAGGTGCATTAGTTAATCCTAACGGCATCACTAACCATTCATACAATCCATATTTAGTTTTAAAGGCAGTTTTTCACTCATTTCCAGGATTCATTCTAATTTGGTGATATCCACTCTTCAAATCAATTTTAGAAAATATTTGAGAACCATGCAATTGGTCAAGCATATCATCTAAACGGGGAATAGGATGGCGATACTTTACCGTTATGTTATTAATGGCATGACAATCAACGCACATCCTCCAAGTGCCATCCTTCTTTGGCACCAAAAGTACGGGCACAGAACATGGACTCATTCTTTCTCTTAAAAATCCCTTATCAAGCAGCTCCTCCACTTATCTTTGCAATTCTTTTGTTTCTTTGGGATTGCTCCTATAAGCAGGCCTATTAGGAATTTGTGATCTCGGCATAAAATCAATTTGATGCTCTGTTCCTCTAAAAGGTGGTAAACCTTTAGGAAGGTTCTCAGGAAAAACATCTTCAAAATCCTGCAAAAGATTAGAAATAACACTAGGCAAAGAAGATGTTAGTAAATCATTATTAAGCAGAACTTCCTTATAAGTGAGCAAGATAATAGGCAGCCTTTCTGTTTTTGCAATTAAACACTCTTTGGCTTTTACAAGGCTCACTTTTTTATGAATCTTAGCCTCTTTCCTCTCACCAATGCTTTCTTTTTTTCCACTCTTCCCCACCTTTTCCTTTATATATTTGCTTCCCTATCTCTCCTCATACCTCACTTCATATTTTTCCTCTTTGTCTTTCCTTTCAGTCTCTCATTTTGATCCCTCCCCATGTTTTCCCATTGATTCTTTCATCTTTTTTTGATCTTCGTACACTTGGGAAGGAGTTAAATGTGCAAGAATGTACTTCTTGCCATTATGCTCAAGAGAGTATCTATTTTTCGTCCCATCATGAAAAGCACTCCTATCATACTGCCACGGGCGCCCCAACAAGATATGACAAGCTTGCATGGGTACTATATCACATAGAACTTTGTCAGCGTACCTTCCAATCTTGAAGGAGACCATGCATTTCTTATTTACCTTGACCTCTCCACTATCATTGAACCATTGCAACCTATAAGGTCTAGGGTGCTTCGTCCATTCCAACCCTAACTTTTCCACCAAATATGCACTCATAACATTAGCACAACTCCCATTATCAATTATCATAGAACAAATTTTATCTTTAATCTCACACCGAGTATGGAATATGTTTTCCCTTTGTTATTCATTAGAGTGACCCAAATTAATGTGCATAAGCCTCCTAACCACAAAATTCACCCCACTATCAATGTACTCCATATCTTCTCCTTCTTCACTCTCTACAAAGTTTTTTTCTTGTTCTTCACTTGGTTCACCTTTTTCACTCTCATATCCCCCATCCTCTTTGATTAGAATGTTTCTTCTACTTGGGCATTCATAAACCTTATTCCCTCTCCGTTGACACTCGAGACACTGAATAGAAGAAGTAGAAGTAGAAGTTTTAGGCGTAAAAGGCTTACCCCCATCCTTGGATTCCAATTTGCTCCTGCCCTTGTCTTCATGGAATTTAAGAGTAGGTGTCTCCTCAGATTTCGGCCATTTCTTCTTTGGAATAGTACTTGGCCGGCTTCTCCATGAGCTATATTGTTGTCTCCTTTTGTTTTGTCCTTCTACCTTTACAACTAATTCAACTAACTCATCTAAAGTTACATATTGTTATAATTCGACTACATCAACTATTTTCCTATTTAAACCATTCAAAAACCTAGCCATTATAGCCTCATCTTCCTCCATACAATTATCTTGGATCATAGCCATATCCATAGCCTTAAAGTACTCATCTACAGACATGGACCCTTGCCTCAAAGTTTGAAGATGCTGTTGTATATCTCTTTGAAAGTGTGATGGCACAAATCTCTTCCTCATTACCCTCTTCATCTCAGCCCACGTAGCAACGAGTGCTTGTCCTTCTTGCAATCTGTCCCTAGAAAGCTTTTTCCACCAGATTGTTGCATAGTCAGAAAACTCAACAGCAGTAAGTTTAACTTTCTTATCCTCAGAATAGTTGTGGCAGTCAAAGATGGCTTCAACTTTTCTCTCCCAATCAAGGTACAAGTTTGGATCCCTTGTTCCCTTGAAAGTTGGTATCTTCATCTTTATACTACTTATATTATCATCTTCTAGTCTTCCTCTTTGTCCCCTCCTATCTCTTCCTAACATCGATAGAGTTTTCTTAATTTACAATGGGAGTAGGGTGTAAATTTCTCCTAGCTTGGGGTGTAGCGTTATTTCCCCTCCTAAGTTCAGCTATTGTAATATTTTGCTCAGCAATAGTGTCCCTCATCTCTTGGAATTGCAAATTCCACCTTTCAAACTGTTGGTCCATAGCTTGCAAGGTGAAATCATTCCTTTCTTTGATTTCGGCTTCTTGAAGAACCCTTTGTTCATCATCACCACCTGTATGAGACATCCTGAACAAAGCAATATATATCTCTCAATTTGGCTTTTTCCCTCTGATGTTCTCACCTCTCTTGCTTTTTTCCACTCAATGCAACTCTTGATCGTTAATCTTTAGATTTATTAATAAACCTTACTAGTCACAACCCTTAGTGATAAGAATATGGAGTTATAAAAAGAAAGAAAAGTAAATGACCAAACCTAGGAAGAATAGGAATTGGTTAGTAGAAATGAAAAAGTAAAGAATTTTAGGAAACTCAAAACCCACAAGAATAAGGGAAGGAGTTTCCTTAATCTTTAAGAACAAGGATCACCTCTTCTTGTTTCCTTTCTTGACTTGGAAACTAACTAATAATTGAATTCTAAAATAATAATGAGTAATAACACTTTTTTTTTGGCTGATTTTCATTTTTGTTTGGTTTTGTTTTGCTCAAGAATCTCCCAAGATTATCAAAATTTAAATTTTGATTAGCCTATGCTCTGANAACCTCCCAAGATTATCAAGATTGAAATTTTTATTAGCCTATGCTCTGATACCACTTGATAACAACATGATAGGGGTCCAAGAATTACTAAATAAAATCAAGAAACGTGCGGAAGCTAAAAAAAAATAAAGAAACAAAAAAACAACGGAAAATTAAAGATAGATTGAATTCAAGAAAGCGTTTCTTGAATTCAAGAAGTCTATTCTTGAAGTTGAATCCTAACAACAACAATTAGCTAACAAAGAACTAATCGCCTTTGGTAGAGAATTAAAAACAAGAGATACATTGTGAAACCCGACCCTTTAGAATAACAAGAAAAACAATAAGCCTACACTTATCACCTTTCTTGAATACCTAGAAGTGATCTAAGATTTCGAAAGAGTTTAATCTTACCACCTTAAGTTGAATCTTGAAGGTTGAAGAATAAATCCAAGAGTAGCCACATACAAGAGTGCAAGAAACATTTCACAATTTTCATTGATAATAGTCTAAGTCTAAAAGCAAAGAAGACACCCCTTTATATAGGGAGGGGGTCACGAAAGTCTACATAAAATTTAAGGAAATAAAGTCCTAAACTACTTTGGACAACAAGTCCAACTATCATAGGAAAAGGTAAAACTCTAGGAAATAAAAACTAAGTCAATCTTGGAAAGTAATTCCAATAATCTTAGGAAAATAAAAACAAAGCCTTAACTACCTAGGAAAGTATAAAATATGTCCTAACAAACTAAAAAACAAAATAAGGAACTTTTACTCCTTCTCCTATGTCTTGGCCTCCCCTCCTTGAGCTGACTTGGGCGCCAAGTTAGCTCCTTTGTAGGTTGATTTAGGTGCCTAATTTAGACCCTCCTTGGCTGGTGCTTGGACCCCAATCTACCTCCTCTTGGACTTGGACTTGGACCATGAAATGAGTGTAGCACTGAGCTAAGTCCTCTCCATAATTCTTGAGCTCTTCTTCCACCATTAGCGCCTTCTTGATCTCCGATTGAAGCCCAACAACCTTGTCTTACTTCTCCTTAGCTTGAGACCTTGTGAATGGCTTTTTTGGTGCTTTTAAAGCTTTATCCTTGTCTGTGGATCTATCACATCCCATTGTTGACATTATGCGGGCATAAGGGTGGCATTTCACTGTTGTTATATGTGCTGGGATATTGTTTGGGCGGAGTGATAAGGGAGGCTATTAAATGTAGCGATAAGGGAGGCTATTAAAGGAGAGATAAGGGTGGCTATAGGAGCGATAATGGTGGATATTGATATTGTCAAGGCTGAGGAATAAGGGAGGGTATTATAGGAGTGATAAGGGTGGCTATAGGAGAGATAAAGGTGGCTATTGTCAGGGTTGATATGTGATGATGTGGGGTTATTGTGTTGGAAATTTTCATGTGATATTGTGATTTTTCTTGTGTTTATTTTTATACCTTGTGCAATTTGTCTTGTTGTTGGTAAATTGATAATAGTTTGATCTATGTTGAGCATGTGGTTATTGCCAGGCGGATTATGAAATGAAATGTAGGCACGAGGTGCCGTGAGTAAATAATGATGATATTGGCTCGCGAACTGTCCGTGCAGTTGTGATATAAAATGTGGGCACGAAGTGCCGTGAGTAAATAATGATGATATTGGCGCGTGAATTGTCCATGCAGTTGTGATATGAAATGTGGGCATGAGGTACCGTGGTTAAATAATGATGATATTTAGCACGTGAGTTGTCTGTGCGGTTTTTATAAATAAATTGGCATGAGGTGCCGTAAAAATATGAAAGTGGGCTGAGACCCGTATTTTATGATTTGGAAATGCTGTGTAACATGGTGACTTTTATTCGAAAGAGATTTATTTGACAGAATTATAATTGAAAGAGATTTATTTGAAAGTATTATATCCTGAAGATTTCTATTTGAAAAACATATAGGTGAACATTTATATTGGAAAGACTTGATTAATTGGTTATACTTGTATTAATTATTTGTTGCACAATATTTATGGTGTCTTGTCTCCCTGCTGTGTATATCAATGGTTGATTATTGTTTCCACCATTGTTATTTTTTTCCTATTATTTTTGTATATTATATTGCACAGGTTATTAGACTAATGAGTGTCTCGACTGTACCTCGTCACTACTCCACTGAGGTTACTCTTGATACTTACTGGGTACCGACCGTGGTGTACTCATACTACACTTCTACACATATTTATAGAGAGCCAAGTATTGGAGCTATCGGACTCGGACAGAGTTAAAGTGTGATCGCAAGGATTCCAGGTAGAGCTGCTTGGTCGTCACAGCCCCTTGAAGTCTTTTCATTTTATTGTACTGCTAATTATTAATCCAACAGTATTGAGTATTCGATCCTTGAGATCATTTCATGTATTGACTAAGAGTTCAGGACTCAGTATTACCAGTCTTGAGAGGTGGTTATATTTGTAATTATTTCCGCTATCGGTTTATCTATTTAAAAAACAATGGCTTGAATTATTTTGAAATAGGCTTACCTAGTCTTAGAGACTAGGTGACATCACGACACCTGAGGTGGGATTTTGGGTCGGGACAAGTTGGTATCAAAGCTCTAGATTCATAGGTTCTACGAGTCATGAACGAGTTTAGTAGAGTCTTGCGGATCGGTACGGAGACGTCTGTACTTATATTCGAGAGGCTACAGAGCTAGTAGGAAAAATTTTCACGTCTTTCATTCCTTATCGTGCGGCATTTATTCATCTTGAGGCATATATCTTATGTTCTTTTGCATCCACTCGTGTATGAAATTGCGCACTCAGTATCAACTATGCACTAGCGATTCGTGATACTTGAGAGGGGTTATAAGGGAGCCAGAGTTTCTCAACCATTATTACAACATGTCGTCCAGATCGAGGATGCGGAAGTATTGAGAAATCATTGTGATGATCCAAAATGTCATCTTATGTTTTAGAATTCGATTCCGCGCTCTTAAGCCTTAAAATCTCATTTTTATCCTCCTCGATTTTCGTGCACAGTCCGGGCGTGTTTCCAGAAAACTTTTATGTTGAAAATTGAAGAAAATAAAACTTTTCGCCTTAAAACTTGAATTTTGTTGACTTCGGTCAATGTTTTGAGTAAACGTACCCGGAATCGTGTTTTGACTGTTCCGGTTGGTTCGTAATGATATATGGGACCTGGGCGTATGCCTGGAATCGAATTCGGAGGTCCCTAGCTCGAGTTATGAATTTTTGATGAAACTTAATAGTCTAAAAATTTATTTATTTTTAAGAATTGGTTGATGTATGGCCTTGTTTATACCGGGTCCGTATTTTGGTTCAGGAGCTCGGTATAGGTCCAATATAATATTTATAACCTATCTGTGAAATTTGGTGAGAAATAGAGTTGGTTTGACGTGATTCGGACGTCCGATTGTGAAGATAGACATTTTAAAGTGTTCTTGAAAATTTCATTTGATTTGGTGCTAAATTCGTAGTTCTAGATGTTATTTTGGTGATTTGATCACGCGGGTAAGTTCGTATGATATTTTTAGACTGGTGTGCATGTTTGGTTTGGAGCCCCGAGGGCTCGGGCGAGTTTCGGATAGGCCATGGGATGTTTGGACTTTGGAAAATATACTTTTCTACAGATTCTGATGCCTTCTAGTTTCCTTCTTCACGTTCGCGAAGGCACTCTCGCGAACGCAAAGTAAAAACTGGAATGGCTGACTTTTACACTTTGCAAACACGAAGGCCTGGGTGCGAACGCGAAGTGATGGGGGATTTACCCTTCGCGAACGCGACCGGCTCATCGCGAACGCGAAGCATTTGGGACATAGGGAGGGTTGGTCTTTCCTTCATTGCGAACGCGAGCAATGTCTCGCGAACGCGAAGGCCGGGAGGGGAATAACCTTTGCGCAAGGTCTCGCGAACGCGAAGGCTTGGCAAGCTATACTCTTCGCGAACGTGACAGTGGCCTCGCGAACGCGATGCACACTATCGCCCAGTGCATAAAACAGAATAAAAAACGGGAATAAGCCATTTTTCCAACTTTCATAAAAACAAACGGGCTAGAGGCGATTTTCAAGAGTTACTTTCTTCCTCAAAGTGTTGGTAAGTGATTCTAAACTATATTCTTTCAATTACCCATTTCATTTCATAAATTTTCAACCTAAAATCTAGAGTTTTCATGGTAGAATTAGGGGTTTGGGTAGAAACTAGGGATTTCGAAAAATTGGGGATTTAGACCTCAAATTGAGGTCGGATTCCAAAAATAATTATATATCCGGGCTCGGGGATGAATGGGTAAATATATTTTGGTCCGAACCTCGGCTTTTGACCAAGCACACTCGGGGTCGATTTTTGACCTTTTGGAGGACAATTTGGGAAATCTAAATTTATGCAATATAATTGATTCCTTTAATAATATTTGATATTATTGAGTCATTTTTTGAATAGATACGAGTGGTTTGGAGGTGAATTCCAGAGGAAAAGCTGTGATTGAGTATTAAGTGGTCTTCGCAGCGAGGTAAGTGTAATGTCTAACCCTGGCTTGAGGGAATTAGGAACCTCAGATTATTTGCTATGTGAAATTCATGTGAGCGGAGTATATGTGAGGTGACGAGTACCTATGCGCCGCTAATTTACCTGTTTTCCCGGTTTTATTTTCGTTTCTCCCATATTGTCTTTTCCTATGCCTAATTGCTACGTGTTTAGACTAGTGTTGTTAAATTTATCATCCTTATCATGTTTACGGATCTCCTGGTGAAAATTGAGTATTTATTTCAAAGTTGAGATTGATATTGTGGATCCAAATGTTAAAGTAAGGCTTGTACATGTTATTCTATCTCCCTGATGTTAATTATTCATTGCATTATGGTAAGGGAGAGTGTTAATGCACGAAGGGTGATGTCGTGCCATATTGTGAGTGTTAATGCACGAAGGGTGATGTCGTGCCATATTATGAGTGTTAATGCACGAAGGGTGATGTCGTGCTATGATATGAGAGTTAATGCATGAAGGGTAATGTCGTGCCGTTTCTATTGACTTTATGGTGAGTTTGAGAGTAAAAGAACGAAGGGTGATGCCGTGCATTTTTAATTTATTGTACTCATTATTCCTGTTGATTCATAGTATATTGACTGTTCCAGTTACCATTCTGCTGTAGTTCTTCATCTCGTATTTCTCCCAGCATGTTTTCCCTCCCGATATTTCCTGTTTAGCTCTTCATTAGTGTTATTTGCATATACACTGTTAAATTGTACAGGTTGATTTGTAGGTGCCTTGCCTTAGCCTC
>AWOL01S0095226.1:13170-25407 GCA_000715115.1 Nicotiana otophora | reverse complement strand
GTCAAGTCCTTAAGGGGGTTCCCGAAAGGGAAACCTTTCTCAGTTTTTAGACATGTAAGTTTTCTGTTTTAATTTTCCCCACTATGTAAATTATGTTTATGAATGTTTGTTTTTAAATTATGTAAATCTATGTTGTAATTAAAAATCTATCCTTAGTAAATGGTTAGATTCTTAGCCTCTTAAACAATAAACATGGATTAACCTGTAAATTCCTAGGAACATGAATGGGTGATTTTTAGTCCTAAAAGATGGACAGTTGGTGTCACCATATCCGGGGTGTGGTTAATGACTTTATTGTTAAGAACTTTCTCTTGAAAGTAAAAGCTAGAGAGTAAGAGATTGAAAAGGATAAAAAAAAAAAAAATTAAAAAAAAAATTATGAGAATTATATTTTTGGGGAAATATAAACAAGAATTTCATGTTTTAAAGAATTTATGAGAAAGGGAGTACTGAGTAGGATTGTAATTTATTAATTTTTAAAACTCTTTAATTTCATTAAAACATTTTCAAAATCCCTTTAATTTTAAATATATATATATATATATATCGGAAGAAAGAAAAAAGAGTAGTTCTAAAAAGTAGTACAATGATCGACCACGAGTTTAAATATCAATTTTCATTCTTTTGTATAAAAACAAAAAAGAGAGTATTTCTAGATAAATAGATGTATAAAAATATATACGAGTAATTGAAATTGGAAAAAGAATATTTGAGGTAGAAGTTGAAAAAAGGTATTAAAACTATAATGTTTGAATATAATTTTCGCGTGAATTTACTTTTTAGTAAAAACAGAAGATTTTGTGAATCTATTTCACTTAAAATGTTACTCAAAATCAACAGTTTCAAATACTGATGAGCATCTTAATACTTAAATATATTAAAATAATAAAATAATATTTAATGAGTAAGGTTGGATAGATTTCTGACCAAGCCAAAAGTGTACCTCGCTCCTCTCATCACAAAGCACAATCTGAACACTATCACAAAAGAATCACTCCCCACCTTCGATCTCCACTTAATCAACGAGTCATATACACTTTCCTCCTCTCACACGGATCGACACTCGTAACCGTCCGATCATCACCTCAATCTCCAAGACACCAACGGCCACGATTCTAACCTCTCCGCAACCCCAAGAACCATCAGCTATATATAAGGCCCAACTCCTAATTCCCCTTTCATCAAAATCCAAATCAAGAACATTTCTTCTCATATCAAATTCAAAGTTCAAAATCCCCAAAATCTTTACTCGAAATGTCAGGAAGAGGCAAAGGAGGCAAAGGATTGGGCAAAGGAGGAGCAAAGAGGCACAGAAAAGTATTAAGGGACAACATTCAGGGAATCACTAAGCCTGCAATTCGGCGTTTGGCTCGTAGGGGAGGAGTAAAGCGTATTTCTGGTTTGATTTACGAGGAGACACGTGGGGTGTTGAAGATATTTTTGGAGAATGTGATTCGTGATGCTGTAACTTACACAGAACACGCTAGGAGAAAGACTGTTACTGCTATGGATGTTGTTTATGCGCTCAAGAGGCAGGGTAGGACTCTTTACGGATTTGGGGGTTAGATTTGTCAAATTAGGGGTTTTGTGGGTAATTATTATAGATTTGTACTTTTGCTGCCTTTCTGTTTTAGGGGTGCTTAGCTTTTGGTAAGGTTGATGATGTTATTCTCCCTTACATATTCAAGGAATAGTAATTGCTTGGTCCTTATTTCTGTCTTCTTTATTATCTAAACTATTTGCATTAATTTTGCTTTTCAAGTGTATTTGGTAGAAAGTATAGCTAATTATGAATTGGGTATGTCGAGACAGTTGTTTTAATTGATAATCTAATCTTTTCTGCTCAGGATGTTTCACAGTAAGAGGGATTATTTGAATATTATCTGGTTATTTAATAGTGATCCTTGTTTGAATTGGTTTGAACACACGATTAATGACCATCGTTGGTGTTTAACTCTGTCTGAGTCATATAATTCTTTCTTAGCTAGTCGTGTGGAAGGTAGCTTTGATTAATTGTTTTAATAGATATGAGAGTCAAATTGTGATGCTTAAATCAGGCTGTGAAGCAATTATGTGCATTTTTTGTGTTTTAAATTATTTCTTGATAGAATTCAAGCTCACTATAGACTTGCAAATTTGCATTAACTTAGATATTTGCGTTATCGATCTGTATCTTTACGCAGCGGATGCTAATCTTCTGTAAATGAAAAGACAGGCATAACACTTTCTACTTAATCGACCAGCTTGGTATCCGTATCACTATCACAGGCGAGTTCAGTTGAGCTACTTTTGACTTCTAGACACACAATTTTGCCTTTAATCTGAAAAGGAGCTGTCGAAATTCTCAAAAAATGTGAATAAAAGATTGTGCAAGGGAGATTGCGCCTTTGCTTACCAGAACTAATGCGAACAATTACTCCCTACGTTTTAACTTTTGTGCCGTAGCTTCATTGGGTACGAGAGATTAAGAAAGAAAGATTATTGGATCTTGTGTTTTAAAATATGCCATGAAATTTATGTGGTCATAGAAATTTCAAGCATTACATTATAATATAATAATATATCAATTTTTGGAATAACTAATAAAAAAATAGTGTCTAAAAGAGGAAGTGTAAGTATGTAATTCGCTTTTCACGGGAAAAAAATTAGGTCCGTGCATAATTTGGTAAATACCGAATTACCGTATTGAAATTGAAAATTTTGGTATTTGGTATTCCATGTTTTGGTATTTGGTTTATTTTTCTAAAAACATGGTATTGGATATGATATTTGGTATTTTAAAATAAAATTCTGAAATACCGATTCCGTACCGAAATATATATTATATTGTACAATACACATTATTAATTATAACATAAATATAAAAAATCTAAAATTCTACTTTCCTTTATTTTCTAAATTTATCAACTAACTCTAAGCAAGTAACAAAATATTTCTAATGATCAAATTTATTTTTTTTATGTACAATTTTCTCTCTCTGGGTTGATATTTGCTGGTTTTGGACAACTTTTGTCAACAAATGTTTCTAGTTTTGAACTTTTGAGTACTTTAATTAAGAATATTACAGTTTATGCTATACGCACTAGTTAGTATTCAAGCCGAATAAACCGAAATCGAAAGGAAAAACACTGAACTATACCGAGTTTAATTAGGTACGATATTGATATAGTATTTTAAGAAACCGAATACC
The DNA here is from genome assembly GCA_000715115.1 of Nicotiana otophora. Classification (NCBI taxonomy): domain Eukaryota; kingdom Viridiplantae; phylum Streptophyta; class Magnoliopsida; order Solanales; family Solanaceae; genus Nicotiana; species Nicotiana otophora. The sequence goes on along the minus strand of AWOL01S0095226.1, from coordinate 22,217 downwards.
AAAACTATCAAACCAAAATGTCTAAATACTGTAACAACAGACGAACACTCCTAAAGAAAATTACAAAGAAAATAAATGAATTGCAAAGAAGAAACCACGTTCTTGTTTTCGTTTGTTGAATTGCAGGCGGACACACGATGTTTGCAGTGTTAACAATTTGTACAATTTATTCAAGCCGAATAAATCGAAATCGAAAGGAAAAACACTGAACTATAACGAGTTTAATTAGGTACGATATTGATATAGTATTTTAAGAAACCGAATACCAAAACTATCAAACCAAAATGTCTAAATACCGTAACAACAGACGAACACTCCTAAAGAAAATTACAAAGAAAATAAATGAATTGCAAAGAAGAAACCACGTTCTTGTTTTCGTTTGTTGAATTGCAGGCGGACACACGATGTTTGCAGTGTTAACAATTTGTTGTTTCTATGTTTGTTTACCCCGAAAAACTAATGATAATTGAATTTATACGCGATTTTAAGAATGTGATATAATTCGGTACAAATTGAAAAAATATATAAATAAATATCGAAATTAATTGTAAAAAAATGAATGCAGACCGAATGAATTAATTAGCTTAAGCCTTCAAGTTTTATCACCCTCAAACTGAATGGAGAGTAACTGATAGAAGAACAAAGTGATTAAATATCAAAACCAAAAGAAAGATAGTATATTGCTTTATGTTCTATGAATCTGAATGAATCTCCGCCTTATAAATAATCAGACCCCTCTTTATATAGTAGGGAAGTCATATTCTTAATATAATTTCTAAATACATTAAGGAATTCCATGATAGATTAATTAATTGGCACCTCCTTGATATGCGTCGGGATTTCCGTAGAGATTCTCGCCCAATTGCGGATATTTCGATTTTCTATTTTTTGGCTTGATAAGATTTTCTCAATTTTGGCCGATCCCGATCTTATCGGTCTCTAACTTGCTCGATCTCGATCTTGGCTGGCCTCGATTGTGACCGGCCTCGATCTTGGTCGATCTCTGGATCATGAGCTCGGCGACCCTTCTTCGCATTATGATTCTATACGAGGCCGAGCCTTGGTCTATCATGTCCCAATCTCGATTAGTCATAAAAAGGGCAAACTCGATTTTGACCTTAGACAAATAGTCCCCTCGTTTCTCGGAAAGAAGATGACGAGAAATGATATGGATTTTTGAATTCCGACTCGGTGGGTGACGACGTCAGCGACGAGCCCGATTATGACGGATGTGACAAACGTCCCGTCGGTCCAGTTACCAAGGCATTAAATTTCTGTCAGTCATTGGTCGGCCACTACCGGTTCTGAACCGTCATTACCAGGCTATAAATATTCAAACTTTCATACTCATTCAAACTTTCCACTCAAAATCTTCTTCTATACTCTTGCATCTTTTTAAGAAAATCCTGTTGCTTCATAATTTTCACACCGCATACAACCCTAATTCTCTTTTCCTTTGTTCATCAATGGCGAAAACTTCCAAAACAGTGCCACAAAAAGAGGCCGCTTCTTCATCACGACCCGCCGGTGGCGAGGATGCGGAGCCTCACCCTGAGGAATTCGTTCCGGTAGGATGCTCAACCATCATCAACTTTAAGGTCGAAAAATCCTCTTCGGTACAGGGCTGATGTGAGCCGATCTCGAGGTACAATTGTACAATCACCGAGAAAAAATCCTCGAGAAAGTAAAAAAAGAATGCAACTGGGGCGAAAAGCATGTGGTAGTCCCATCACGTGAAGACTCAATTACTACCCACGTGGAGAGGTTCTTAAGTGTTTATACTTATCTTTTCACGTTGGATCCCTTAGATCTTGTCATCATCGCCTTTTACAAGAGATACGACGTGACCCTCGTCCAGATCCACCATTCTTTTTGGAGAATAGTGATTCTCCTCTAATTCTTCTCGAGCAAAATCGAGGGGTGTCTTTTCACCCTCGATCACCTCATGCGCCTTTACAATCCCCGACTCTATAGAGGAGGGCTAATCAAGGTTGCTCGCCGAGCCACCAAAGCCCCGTTCTCGAGCATAAACGAGACTCGTGACCGAGGTTGGATAGGCCGATTTATTCGAATAAGAATTTCGGACCTGATCCCTGCTGACGACATGCCGTTTCCTGAGAAATCGAACATGAACCGTAAGTACTATTCCCCTTTGAACGTTTAATTCTGTGGCTTTGCTTTACATTTTATTGATCCACTTTTTCTATGCTTGTTACAGCTGTGGCCCGGATGCCGGAACCGATTTCGAAACTTAAACAATGGGTAGAAGGTCTGGTGATGCAGAGACCATACTCCGAGCGTGCTTGGATGGAATTATCAAAAGGTCGATGGGAGGCCCCCCGTCATGGTAAGTTTATTTCTTATAACGGTCATCGTTTGGTCCTTTTCTCTTGCTTACTCCCCTTTTTGCTTTTGTAGGTCTTGGGAAGGACATTTCCATTAGGCCCCCATCTGATGACGAAGAAGTCCCTGCTCCGAAGCAGGTCAAAGATAAGAAGAGAAAAGGGGCTTCGAGTTCCCCGGTCTAGGAAAATAAAAAACCGACGAAGAAATCTCGCAAGCCCAAGGGGGGCTCCGGTATTATGCCTTCGGACTTGATCCACCGTTTAAGGGATGAGCCCGAAGAAGGAGAAGAGGAAGTAGCCTGTGTGAGGGCTAATGTTGTGATACAACAACCCTCCGAATCGGCGGAGGTTGATAAGGGAGCTCTGTCCATAATTCCCGAACAAGGAAAAGTTGAGGCCATTCCGTCTCTAGCTGAGATGGTCAAAGGTGAGACCGGGGGAAAGGCTTCTTGGGCAGCAGAGGATATCTCGAGGGACGAGCTCAGGATAGTTGACATTACTAGATCCCCTCAGATTGCAGATGCTATAATCCATGAGGCTAACGTGTTGGAAAGTCGATCTTTCGAGGGTATTCAGGGGTTGACTTATATCCATGGCTTTCTGGATGGGCTCGAGTCTGCTGCCTCAGAGGATATTATCGGTTTTGGTGAATTTACGGTACCGAAGAAAGCATCATGGTCGGGTGCTATAGGGTCTTCATCGATCACAAAATTGGTGGACCGATTCCCGACCCCGAGTGTTAATCCCGACCGTAGGTGGAAAATAGTGCTCTCCGTCTTGGAGGATGCCCGAGTTTTTTCTCCCCCTGTGGGGATTGCTAGTTAACTTAGGTCCTTGGTGACCGAAGAGGAACAAGCTGTGATGAACGCGGTAGGAGATGCTTGCCTTTTCAACGAGGCCCAACACACTCTGAATTGGGTAACTTCGAGGGTATCTCTACTATTTCTTTTATACTTAGGATTGTAGATAATTCTAATATCTTCTTCCTTGTTTGCAGGCTTCAGTGTTGCATCACGAGGCTTTCCTCCGAATTTGGGAGGAGCATGAAGCTGAGGTTCGGAACCTCACTAGGAAGAGTGACATATACAAGCTTCTTAGTGAGAAACTTCAGGCAGATTTGGCAACAACTCGGGATGAGCATGGCGAGATGGCTAAGCAGGTATTTCGAGTACTTCACGATAGTGAAGATGAATTGGAGATAACTACTAATGATCCGATTTTGTAGGCCCGACAGAGGTTAGAAAAAATCGGATGGCTCTAAACGCAGGTGGATGCGTTACATGCTGAGGCGGAAGAATTTAAAAAGAACATGGACATTCTAGCCTTGAAAAAAGAGATCGTCCAAGCTCAACTAGAGTCGGCGAAACCCATCTCCAAGTTGTGAAAGAGAAAACCTCGGTGTAGATCGAGAAGATCAAGGAGCTTCAACATCGGTTGGATTTGGCTGTTTCAAATAAGGCAAGCTTGGCCGATGAACTTGAAGTGGCCAGATCCGAGGTGACTGAGACTAACAAAAGAGCTGATGCTAAAGTGGCCCAGTTTAGGGTCGATGTCGAGGTCAACCAGGCCAAGGCCAAGGGCATGGTCGAACATGCGAAATGGAAGGCTCGGAGGGAATCTCTCGAGGGGGTCAGTGCCGAGGGCTTCGATATTGTGGCCGAAATTAAAAATGCCAAAGCGGAGGAAGCCAGGGCCCGAAGGCTGGCCTTTCCTGAGGAAGACTTCGAGAGCTCAAGTGAATCCGAAGACGGAGAAAATCCCGAGGATGGAGATGCAACCTCCGATGAAGACCAAGCCACTTAGGACATTAGGTTTCTTGTTTTTCTTTTGAATTTTTTTGAGGCAGGTTTTTGGCCGTTGTAATTTTAGGCCGATTTGGCCTTTGTAAAAACTTATTGTGTATAAATATATGGATTTGCTTGCCCTTTCGGCTCTCGTATTTTTCCTTTGCTTTATTTGTATTTACAAAGGTTGAAAATGCTTTAGCACGAAACAGTAAGGTTGTGTTCGAGGGTTCGAACAAATCTTGCCTTTATTTCCTTTCTTATGTTTGAGATTTTGCCAAGGGTAGACTTTAGGACCGGTTGTGAAAATTTTTAAATATTTTCTAAGGTCTATTTTTGTTATGAATTTCGGACGTCTCCGAGCCGTGTTAAATCGGTCGTAGCCTTTTAGTTCGGGAGTTACCCATTAGGCTTGTTCTCCCATTTTATTTGGGCTTTCTCGAGATAATAGTTTCTGAGTGGGGTGGCCGTGACATTTAGAAATCGGGGCATTACCTATTAGGGCTTTTGCTCCCGAGCCCCAGTGACTTGGGCTGTTTAAGTCGGATGGCAGTCTCCGAGTGAGGGAGAGATCATTCGTATTCCGGTTAAGTATTGCCCTTGGGCTTGTTTATATTCGGAAGTACGAAGCTCTTTGCAAAGAAGGAAGAAGAAATAAAAACTGCTAATTTTAAAGCATAAGATATTTGTAAGGAACATATTTCTCTTTATTCTCGATCGAAATAGGGTTCGAGCAATCTATATGGGCACGGTTCGATTTGACTGTTTGACCCTTACAATAAATCCTATTTCTCGATATCCTCCCTTTATGAAGTAGTTTCCTTTCTAGAGTTGATATTCGAAATGTTAGCCCCCCAGTATTCGAGGTTGATTGCAAAGGAACCTCGAATAATGTCGAATGGATCTCTGATGCCGATTCATAATTGGGCTCGATTCTAAGTTAGCACGATTCATCGTTGCCTCGTTAAAAACCTTGCCGAAATAACCCATTTATGATAAAACTTGGTTTGAGGAAAAAACAGTGCAACACGTGCTTTCAGACCTAAGGACTTCGTGCCATTTTCTAAAAAGTCCGTCATCATTTCTTGTCGACTACTTGCATGTATTAATCTGACAATAGGAAAGGAATGATAAAAAGGGGCGTACCTTAGCAGTAGTACCGTTTTAGGCGAGATATGTTCCAATTTCTTGGTAGTTGTTCCCCATTCATTGTTCCGAACTTGTAAGACCCTTTTCTGGTGACCTCGAGAATTTGGTACGGTCCTTCCTAATTCAAGCTTAATTTTCCTTCATTAGGATTTCGGGTGTTGAGAGTGACTTTTCTTAGTATTAAATCCCCAGCATTAAAATATCGAAGATTAGTTCTTCAATTGTAGTATCTATCGATTCGTTGCTTTTGGGCAGCTAATCGGATGAGGACAGTTTCACGCCTTTCATCCTTTGTTGCATTTATGAATCGGATACTCGGCTCTCCGACTTCGATCGGTATTAGAGCTTCGGCGCCATAAACTAATGAGAATAGGGTAGCCCCAGTAATGGATTTCGAGGTTGTGCGATATGCCCAAAGAACTTCGGGTAGAATTTCCTTCCACTTTCCTTTGGCGTCGGTTAACCTCTTCTTAAGATTTTAGATGATGGTTTTATTAGTTGATTCGGCTTGCTAGTTCCCGCTAGGGTGATAAGGTGTTGATAGGATTCTTTTGATCTTATGATCTTCGAGAAATTTGGTTACTTTGCTGCCGATGAACTGTTTCCTGTTATCACATGCAATTTCGGATGTCACCCGAATCGACATATGATATGATCCCAAATGAAGTCGATGACTTCCTTCTCCCTAACTTTCTCGAAAGCCTGTGCTTCAACCCATTTAAAAATATAGTCAGTCATAAACAAAATAAATTGAGCTTTAACTTGGTGCCAATGGAAGGGGCTCGACGATATCCATTCCCCATTTCATAAATGGCCATGGTGATAAAACTGAATGGAGCAGTTCCCAGGGTTGGTGAATCATTGGCGCATGTTTTTGACATTCGTCACACTTTTGAACAAACTCTTTCGTATCTTTTTCCATGTCGAACCAGTAATAGCCGACTCTGATTACCTTTTGAACCAATGATTCAGCACCAAAGTGATTTCCACAAGTGCCTTCGTGAACTTCCCTTAGAACGTACTTGGTATCTCCCGATCCCAGACATATCGCTAATGGACGATTGAAAGTTCTCCTAAACAAGGTTCCATCTTTGGTCAAAATGAATCGTGTTGCCTTCGTGTGTAGCGCCCTAGATTCTTTTGGATCCGAGGGAAGCTTTCCGGTCTTCAAATACTCTATATACTTATTTCTCCAATCCCAGGTCAAGCTTGTGGAATTTATCTCGGCGTGACCTTCTTCGACAACTGATCTAATGAGTTGCACGACGACCTCTGAATTGGGCTCGTTGTCCTCGATTGATGACCCTAAGTTTGCGAGAACATCGATCTCACTATTATGATCTCGAGGCACATGTTGCAAAGTCCATTCCTTAAATCGGTGCAAAGTTACTAGTAACTTATCTAGGTATCTTTGCATTCGGTCTTCTCTAACTTCGAAGGTTCCGTTAACCTGATTCACTATGAGGAGGGAGTCACATTTGGCCTCGATCACCTCCGCTTCCAAGCCTTTGGCTAGTTCGAAACCTGCAATCATGGCCTCATATTCGGCCTCATTGTTAGTCTATTTCACAGTTCTAATAGATTGTCTCACCACGTTGCCTGTGGATGGTTTCAGAACGATGCCGAGCCTGTACCCTGCAAGTGCTTTAAATGGTTCTCTGCTCGAAGTGACTTAACTAACATGTCATTAATGTAAACTTCCATAGATTTTCCTATTTTTTCTTTGAACATCCAATTTACTAGGCATTGATAAGTGGCACCATCATTTTTTAATTCAAATGGCATTACATTGTAGCAGTAGGTACCATACTTAGTGATGAGCGAGGTCTTTTCTTGATCATCCAGGCTCATTTGTATTTGATTGTACCCGGAATAGGCATCGAGAAAACTGAGGATCTCGTGGCCGGCTGTGGCATCGATTATGCGATCGATATTAGGCAAAGAAAAAGAATCCTTGGGGCATTCTTTATTTAGATCCTTGTAATCTACACACATTCTAAGCTTGTTTCCTTTTTTTAGGGACTACTACTATGTTTGCTATCCATTCGGGGTATTTTACTTCATGGATTGACCCTATTTTAAAAAGCTTGGTTACCTCGTCTTTGACAAAAGCATGTTTGACCTCGGACTGGGGTCTTCTTTTTTGCTTCACTGGATGGAACTTCGGATCCAAGTTTAGTCTATGGGTGGTGATTTTCGGTGGGATCCCTGTCATGTCAAGATGGGACCAAGCTAAACAATCCATGTTAGCTATAAGAAATTGAATAAGTTTTTTCCTGAGATCGGGATTTAACCCCGTGCCCAGGTATACCTTTCGTTCGGGCAGTTGTTCTATTAGTGTGATTTGCTCTAGTTCTTCGATAGTTTATTTGGTAGCGTCGGAATCATCGGGGACTATGAAGAATCAACGGATTCCATAATCATCATCTTCGTCAGACTCCTGCTTTTCTAGTTGGGACGAGGCCGGCGTTTGTGATTGCTATTTGGTCTCCTATTTGACCCCTTTGTCGATGAAAATGACGATATCGGAATCACTTCATTGACGGAAAACATGTCCTTTGCGGTGGGTTGCTCCCCGTAGATTATTTTGATTCCCTCTGGTATTGGGAATCTTAGAACCTGGTGAAGGGTGGAGGGTACTGCTCTCATGTTATGGATCCATGGTCTCCCGAACAAGACGTTGTATCTCATGTCGCCCTCGATCACGTGGAATTTTGTTTCTTGGATGGTCCCAGCCACGTTTACTGGAAGATTTATCTAGCCCTTAGTAGTTTCATATGCCATGTTGAATCCGTTTAGTACTAGGGCCGCAGGCACAACCTGGTCCTGTAGACCGAGTTTCTCTACGACCTTCGATCGAATGATGTTGTCTGAACTACCTGGATCAATTAACACACGCTTAACTTGAGTCTATATCATGAGTACAGATATTACCAGTGCATCGCTATGGGGTTGCATGATTCCTTCTGCGTCTTCGTCGTTGAAGGACAAGGTTCCTTTCAGTATGTAATCCTGAGCCCGAGATCGCTTCTCCCTTACGATCTAGACCTTAGTGCGTTTAAACACTGGCCCTTGGGGAACATCGATCCCTCTGATAATCACATGGATAATGTGTTGTGGTTCTTATTTCTCGTTTGTCTATTGAACTCTCTGTTTTTGAAGTGATTGTTGGCCCGATCACTTAAAACCTCCCGAAGGCGCCCTTCATTGAATAACCGGGCTATTTCCTCTCTCAACTGCCTGCAATATTTTGTTATGTGGCCATAGGTGCCATGATAGTTGCATACTTGATTGGGATTTCTTTGGGCTGGATCGCTCTACAGAGGTCGAGGCCATTTGGTATCTTTGATGCATCCGATAGCCGATATGATGGAGGATGCATCAACATTGAAGTTATACTCCGACAATCGCGGTGCTTCCTTAGGTCCGGTATGCCCGTCGAAACCATTCTTGCCGATCAGCCCTCGAGAGCCTTGGCCTCGATCGCTTCTCCTCTCGCCTCGTATGGAGTTGTGCCCATGTCCGTTGCCCCTACAATCTCTATTATACGGCTGGTATCAATCCCTGTTCATCCTCGGTTCTCGATCGATGTCTCTTTTGGTAGCGTATCCAGAAGGAGCCTCCAGTTGGTCATCTTCGACTCTAATCTTTGATTGATATAGATTATGTATATCGGCCCAGGTAACAATCGGGTACTCAATCAAGTTCTGCTTCAACTGCTGTGAAGCCACTGAGCTTCGTTCATTTAGTCCTTGGGTGAAAGCTTGAA
>AWOL01S0095226.1:0-12822 GCA_000715115.1 Nicotiana otophora | reverse complement strand
TAGTCTCGACCTTTATGGCTCCGGCGTATGCTTTTACAAAAGAATCTACAAGCATGGCAAAAGAATCGATAGAGTTAGGTGGTAAATTATGATACCATATCATTGCTCCATTTGACAGGGTTTCTCCGAATTTCTTTAGTAATACGGATTCGATTTCGTCGTCCTCTAGATCATTCCCTTTAATAGCACATGTGTAAGAGGTGACATGCTCGTTGGGGTCGGTCGTTCCATTATACTTAGGAATCTCGGGCATGCGAAACTTCTTGGGGATCGGTTTGGGAGCTGCACTCGGGGGGAAAGGCTTTTGTACGAACTTTTGGGAATCCAAACCCTTCAATATTGGTGGTGCCCCCGGGATCTGATCAACCCTAGAGTTATAAGTTTTCACTTTCTTATCGTTTGCTTCAATCCTCTTTTCTCCTGATTATATCCTCTTTGTCAGTTCCTCGAGAATCTTTATAATTTCGGGGTTAGTCCCCAATTCTTGTTCATTTGACCATACCACAGCTGGCCCCGTTCTGTGGGTGACTTCTTGGGGTGGACCGGGCTAGGCCTTGCTCGGTGCCTGGGTTTGACTCTGCAACTGAGCTATCGCCACCTGTTGAGCTTGTAGCATTTCGAAGATCATACGTAGGCTGATCCCGTCTTCTCCAATATTTTGGGTATTTCGAACTGTAGATCGAATTCCACCATAGATGCTATTTTCAGGATTGGAATATTGGTTCGCTTTGATGGCCACATGCGAATTAACATCAATCGGATGCACGACCCGAGTTTCAACGGGGTCAGCGAGTGACCTTTTATCCCCGGGCGTCTCGTTGTTATTCTCCCCTTGATGGCCAGATTCGTTGTCGATATGTAGGGGTATTAATTGAGAGTTCATCATTTTTAGCCTGAAATCAAAGATACTTCCAAGAGCAAATGTAAAATAGTGTATTTTACAGAGATTTGTATCAAATAACCATTATTATCCTTAGCCCCACGGTAGGGGCTAAACTGTTTACCCGAAAACTACGATTGAATTTATACGCGATTCTAAGGATTGTGGTATAATTCGGTACAAATTGACAAAATATATAAATGAATATCGAAATTAATTGTGAAAGAAATGAATGCAAACCGAATGGATTAATTAGCCTAAGCCTTCAAGTTTTATCACCCTCAAACTGAATGGAGAATAACTAATAGAAGAACAAAATGACTAAATACCAAAACCAGAAGAAAGATAGTATATTGCTTTATGTTCTATGAATCTGAATGAATCTTCGCTTTATAAATAATCAGAACCATCTTTATATAGTAGGGAAGTCCTATTTTTAATATAATTTCTAAATACAATAAGGAATTCCATGATAGATTAATTAATTGGCCCCTCTTTGATATGCGCCGGGATTTTCGCCGAAATTCTCGCCCAATTGCGGATATTCCGGTTTTCTGTTTTTTGGCTCGATAAGCTTTCCTCAATTTTGGCCGATCTCGATCTTGATCGGTCTCTAACTTGCTCGATCTCGATCTTGACCGACCTCGATCGTGACCGGTCTCGATCTTGCTGGATCTCGATCTTGATCGGTCTCTGGATCATGAGCTCGACGACCCTTCTTCGCATTATGATTCTACACGAGGCCGAGCCTTGGTCTATCATGTCCCAATCTCGATTAGTCATACAAAGGGCAAATTCAGTTTTAACCGTATACAATGTTCTTAATGTCCAATCAGTTACATCTTGTATGATTATGTTTGACATGATACGAAATTAAATTAAATTAAATTTTTGTGTCATATTATTGGTAGTGAAATTGTAAAATGACATTTGTGGAAAAGTAAGTATAAAGTTACAAGCATCATATCAAATTTTAGGAGTTAATGTGTTTGTATTCTTAGAAATTTTGAAAGTTGAACAATATAACAATCCATACCTTTTTTTGCTGTTGGTATACTATAAAGATTGACAGATTTTGTATTAGAAATTATTTGATGATTGCGTTTTTATCTAGTCCATACTGACAATGTTGCTATCTGAATTGAAATAGTAATACTTTCTGACTGAATTCCGAATTTCCGATACAAAAACAAGTAGCTGGTGCCAGCGACAATTTATGTTCTCTCCCTTCCATTTGATGTAGTACTATTTTCTTCATTAGTTTTTTAGAAAGAGAGACCTTTTTATATTTGTAGATAATTTAACTTAAAATTTTTTTATTCTTAAAAATATACTTTTATAGTCACAAAAATCTTATGACATATTTAAAAGCACAAGCTTCAAATATTTTAACTTTATTTCTTAAACTCTCTTCTCAGTCAAATTATGTTACGTAATTGAAACAAAAGGGGGTAATATATTTATAACATATTAAATTTCATTCTATTTTTTTTTTTCTCGAGTCGAGAGTCTTTCGGAAACAGCCTCTCTACCCCTCTGGGATAGGGGTAAGGTTTGCGTACACTCTACCCTCCCCAGACCCCACTTGTGAGATTATACTAGGTTGTTGTTGTTGTACATTAAATTTCATTCTTTATTTTTAAACTACCTGTTTAATCAATCAGATGTAAAGGTACTAGTAGTAGCATAACATCAGGTTTGGGAATAAAGACCCCGTAAGTTTCTTTTCAAAAAAGAGGGACGTTGACTTAAAGTGGTATGAAATTGTATTATAATTACTATTAAAAGTTGGGGATAAATATTAAAACTTCAAATATTATAAAAAGAACTCATTGCCCACTTTGAGATCCGGCAGCATTACCCACTTTGAGATCCCGCAAATTTGAAATTTATTTTTTCCACGTGAGAGAAAGGGTTGTGTCTTTTTCAATTGAACTTTAATCAAATTTTCATTAAGGGGCTAGTGGACTCTTCTATCTAAGCTTGAGCACGAAGCGAGTGAAACTCGTACTTCATTTCATACCTCAGTCCGGTGTCTATGTGTTCTCGTCTATTTGATATAGTGAGGATTCACACACCCTAAACAATCAGAAAGTGTTTAAACAAACCTCGGGTTGTTTAAACAACCACATGAATTTTTTAAAGGTTGTATAAACATCCTGAAACTTTTTTGTAGTTCAAAATGAATCCTGTACATGTGCTGTAAACTGAACCGCTGAATTTGAAACACAAACAGAATCCTAAGGCAAATAAATCACACTGCAAAATTGCAGAGTAACAGATCTACGAATTTGTCTCACTGAATTCATGTCAAGAACATAACTAAATTGAAAGGCTATAATTCTCAGGCTACAGTGTAAGCATTTAAATTTTATCGAATTTAAATCGATAAAATAATGTGGACTATTGTTTTTAACTATATATGTCCAACTAAATATTACATGTTAATATAATTGGATTAATTATATAAGTTCAATATGTATGGATTGAATAAATAAGTTCGAATCCATTGGGCTAGCCCATTTAATTGGGCTACAAGTGATGATCCCACTTCATTAACCCCAAGATGTCATCTTCCTAGAGGCCCAGTTTGGTGCCACATGTCAAATGACGTGACGCTCCAAGTCAAATGGAAGAGCTAATAGGATCGTGCCACGTGTCAAAATGACAAGGCATGCCAAGTCAAATTAAAAAGCCAATGAAACCGCGCCACATGTGCAAGTGATATGTTCTGGCCAATCAAATGTGGCCTTGTCACTCTGCAATCTGATTGGCCGGAAAGAGTTTGTTCTTATCATAACTCTTCCCTCCCACAACTATAAATAGGGATCTTCATAACCCAGAAAAGATACCAGAAGTTATAAAAAGAAGCAAGAGAGAGCTCGTGGATCAAACGCCACAAATTTCTCTACAAGCAATCAAGTTCAAGTTCAAGAAATCAAGTTCAAGCTCAAGAATGAAGAACAAATAAAGATTCAAGGAGTATCAGTTCAAATCAAAGTTCGGGCTAGTTGAATTCAAGATCATCCTTCGTGACAACAAATATAGATTCAAGATCAAGCTCAAAGGCCCTTGAATTTATTTACTGTTGAAAAGAAGAATCAGGAGATTCATACAGATTGTAACACTCAAATATTTAAAATCAAATACTATGATTATTGTAATATATTTTGGTATTGACTATTTTATCGACGCAAAATTTTATTGTCTACAAATTCTGGCACGCCCAGCGTGACTAGTTCTGCCCTTCATCTCTTCATCCTATAAATCGAAAACTCCAAGTTCCAAAATCATTTGTTGCGATGGTCGAGTACTTCAAGTTTCGTCTTTAAGTTTCGGCAAGCCTACACCCCGACAAACCTTGAAGTATGGGGCATTTGTAGACATCGAAATTTTAAAGGATCAAGCTAAATCCTTAATTCAAGATACTACAAAACTCTTGAAATCCCAGGAGTATCAGAATTTCTTGGAGGTTACTTTACCCTAAAACCTAACGCACACCTATATATAGGAATACATATTCCCTTGAAGAGGTGTCTCAAAAATACCATAAATTCTCGGGATATTCACAAAGGGATCAAGGCATGAAATAGTATCGTGATCAATAGATGTTCTTCTTGATAATCAAATACCTAAAGAAGAATGTCCATACAATGATCGACTTTCATGGAGATCAAAGAATCCACAGAGGTCCGTATCATCATACGTTCGAGAATACGATGATCCAACCCTTGAATCACACAGAACAATTTGGAGGAAGAATAAAGGGATAAACAGAGTTGTAACCCGCAATGTTTATCAATAAAATCAGTTAATTCTTTTGTGATTGCAGTTTATTTTTCATATGTTAAAAATTTATTGCAAACATATTGGCAAGAATTTGTAGACAATAAATTTTGCGTCTGAAAAATAATCGAGACAGAAAAATATTGCAACAATCATAGTATTTGATTTCAAGTAATAGAGTGTACAATTTCTATGAATCTCCTAATTCTTCTTTTCAAAAGTAAATAAATTCAAGGGCCTTTGAGCTTGATCTTGAATCTATATTTGTTGACACAAACGATGATCTTGAATTCAACTAACCCGAACTCTCACGATCCAAAATTCATTAAAGGTCCTGATGGCGCCTAACACCGCTGTCGGGCAAGCCAACAATAAATAATTGCCTAAATTACTCATTTTAGTATTTGAAATCATAGTTTTTTTAATTGCATTGTACAAAATGGGATTTACAAGTGAATAAAAATATTTTCGAAACTACATTAATGAATAACCAGTAAGCACCCCCAAATTCCGGTGTCACAAGTGCATGAGCATTAACTAGGAAATAAAATAAAATATAGCATCCGTCCGGAATACAAATTAGACAGGAGGATATAAATAACCCCGAGGGAGACTCTGCTGGCTACAGATCGTAACATGAAATGCAGCTCACGGTAAGTCCCCGCATCATCCATGCCTCCGCGCCCAAAGGACCACCAAATGTAAATGTACCTGCACAAAAATGTGCAGCAAGTGTAGTATAAGTGCGTAAATCAATATGTACCCAGTAAGTATCTAGCCTAACCCCGGAGGAGTAGTGACGAGGGGTCTACATCGACACTTACTAGTGGCCCTATAATATCAGGTACAGTGAGGAGGTGAACAAATATGAGACAGAGTAAATAAACGAAATAAACAAGCGTAAATATGTGGTACAATTCCCCTCTATACAATAAACGCAAGCTCTCAATTAGCAAATTCCTCCTCAACCGGAGCATATATATATATATATATATATATATATAGGTGTAATGGACCTCCCCAAATAGGTTGTTATAATTCAAATCAGGAAAAACTCACATGTACACTAGCTTTTCGCTAAATAATACGCACGATTCCATGAGGATATTTTATAGAAATACCGAGGCATACAACCCGATCCCATTATAATCTGTGCACTGCAGAGGGGCAAACGGAACGAACCATAGATACATCTACTAAACTGTCGAGGCGAACGGGCCGCTCCCATTAGTGTGTGGTACATAAATTATGTTGAGACGAACGACCTGATCCCATTAGAATAAGAAGCTTAAACGGGTCCTTGACCCCCACTCACGAATAAACATGTGAGTTATAATTTGTAAGGAAAATCGTTCGATGAAAATGCTTAACGCGTGAGAAATCCGTACGAGGAACACCATTATTACGTGGCAAATCATGAAACTCGCGAAATCTCTATAATAGCAAGTATATAACTCTATGCATGTCTAGTCTCAAGTCGTAATGAGAAATATATTAATTAAACGAGCAAGAATAATCCCTATAGTACAAGTACAACATGGTGTGACCCTAAGTCCACCTGGACAATAACATGAACTTAACTACGTACGGACTGTCGTCACCTCGTACGTACGTAGTCCCACCAACAAGTTGCACATATTAAATATATCACCTAAGGGTAGTTTCCCCCTCACAGAGTTAGACATGAGACTTACCTCGTTCTGAAGTTCCGTAACTGGATCCAACGCCGCTCTAACACCTCAAACTGTTGCTCGTCGCTCCAAAATTAGCCAATCAATGTGCACATCCATAATTACATACTCAAATGCTTATTATAAATCAAACTATAACAATTTCCAACTTCGTTTGAAGAATCAATAAAGCAACCCTCGGGCCCACGTGCCCGGATTCCGAAACTTTTCGAAGATAATTATTACCCATAACACTACAAACTCAAATACAGGATTTATTCCCAATTCCATGCCCAAATTCGTGGTCGAAATCCAAGAATACAAATTTCTAGGTTTTTCTTCAAAATTCTAATTTTTACTAATTTCCATATTTAAATCCATATATAAACCAAGTATTTAACTTGTAATAGGTGGGGATCACTTACCTTGACATGGATGATAAAAATCTCCCCCTGAAGCTCTCCAAAAATTGCCCAACCAAGAGAAACATTTGAAGGAAAATGGCCAAACCCATGTACTTAAAGAAGCCTCACTGGCCAGCACGAATTCCGCTTCTGCGACAATCGCTTATGCGGCTCTAAGTCTTGCACGTGCGAGAAACCAAGCTAAGGTCGCTGGCTGCTTCTGCGACCCTCATGCACATCTGCGGCCCTCATGCACATCTGCGCCGCCCACTTCGCAGGTGCGGTTCCGCTTCTGCGGCGAGGTGACCGCATCTGCGGTCTCAGCACTGTCCAACGAAAATCTGCATCTGCGCCCCCTCTTGGCCGCTTATGTGGCTCCGCACCTGAGGCCAAAACCACACAGGTGCGGTTACACCAGAAGACAGATGCTTCAACTTTTCTTCCAAGTCCAAACTCGATTCGTTGATCATCCAGAATCTACCCGAGGCCTCGGGACATTAACCAAATATACCAACACATCCCAAAACACATTACGAACTTTGTCGAGGCCGCAAATCACGCCAAACAACATCGAAACTACGAATTGTGCATCGATTCAAGCCTAAAGAACTATTGAACTTCTAACTTCCACATCCGATGCCGAAACCTATCAAATCACGTCCGATCGACCTCAAATTTTGCACCCAAGTCCTAAATGACATTACGGACTTATTCCAACTTCCGTAATCAAGATCTGACCCTGATATCAAAAAGTCCACCCCCGGTCAAACTTCCAAAAACCTGCAACTTCCAAATTCTGCCAAATGACCCCAAAATGACATATAAACCTCCAAATCCACATCCGGACGTTCTCCAAATACCAGAATCGCCATACAGAGCTATTCCCAAGCTCGGAATTCCAAACAGACATCGATGACCTTAAAATACATTTCAACCCAAATTTATAAAATTCTTCTAAAATGCCAACTTTCCACAATGAGCGCTGAAACGCTCCCGGCTCATCCAAAACCTGATCCGAACATATGCCAAAGTCCAAAATTATCAGACGAACCTATTAGAAACTTCAAATCCCGATTCCGAGTTCGTTTACACAAAAATCAAACTTTAGTTAATTCTTCCAACTTAAAGCTTTCAAAATTAGAATTTTCCAACTAAGTTGGCCCCAAACTTCCCGAAATTCAGTTCCGACCATATGTGCAAGTCTTAATACCTGAAGTGAAGCTACTCATGGCGTCAAACCACCGAACGATGAGCTAGAGCTCAAAACGACCGGTCAGGTCGTTACATTCTCTCCCACTTAAACATGCGTTTGTTCTCGAACGTGCTAAGGACTACTCTGGAGTTGTCCAAAATCACTGTTAAACACCTCGTACACCTACCCGTGCCAACACAATCCAGTTGAGCATATTAGCTCGAGCCAGACTGAAGATGCTTCCTGCTACCTTAGCTAACAAGCTTTAGAACCAAATTCAAACATCCGAAATTCTCCACGATACCAGATTCTAACATATGATCATCGTATCAATCACCAGACATTGTACCAAAACATGATAATATACCCTTGCTGAATTCACATGACCATAATGACATCCCCTGACCATAATAGCTGAAATTTCACGGATCGGGTGCCCACAACACACCTCATGAAACCTATAAGTACTATTCTAACTCTCACAATATTGCCACGACGAAAAGGACGGGTAAAAACTCATAACCACCTGCCGAATCAATGATTCGTGGAGTCTCTCCTCCTGAAAAGAACCATTACCTCACTCTGAACTAAATAACGATATTTTCTCTTTAATGCACCTTATATAAATATGTTCACACTAATTTTAGTTTTAATAATCTCGTCTCACCAAGTACAAACTGCTCTGGCAATAAGCCATCTAAGGCACTGCCAAAAGTCTCATACGACGCTCACAATGCACCAACAAGCTACAACTCGAATGTGATACATAAAGAAACCGAACTCTGGAGAAGAACTACCCGGCCCGCGTAACAAATAAAACGGCCATCAAATACTATGAGCCTTTCTTAGAGGTAAGAAACATGACACACAAAATAAATATAAGGAACCGTGCTTAATCATCTCACTGTTGCGGCGTGCTACCCGATTCACACATGATACTGTTGCGACGTGCAACCCGATCCAAACAATATACCCGTGGCGGCGTATCACCCGATCCGCACATAACCATCAAGAAGAAAACACACATCAAGCCGTAACGCTTATACTCACAAAATGCCCGAATATCAACCACAAGCACGCCAAGTGCATAATACAAATCATGGGGAGATGAATAGCGCCATACGCTACAAAACACAAGCACAACTTAGGTGCGATAAATGACCCGAATCTCGAAAACCATACTGCTCATATAACACCACAAGCTACACGGGACCACAACACACGTGCGAATAATCAAGCCGTTCACAACCCAACGGCACAATAGAGGACTACATGGAATAGCTGAAGACGGAATTAACATCCAATGCCCGAAGACTCCTCCATAAGAAATGCTATGTTGGATGAACACACTCGGCCTGGTGTAGAGCACACATCCACCTTTAGACCCATGAACGGACCTTGAACCAATTCTTACGATGCCATACTAGGTTAATAACCTTTAAAGGATACACAATAACCCTACCCATGACACGTAAGAACATCCGTCAAATCCGGAACAACTCATACAGTCCACAACCCAAGGAATAGAATGCCTCTCAGGTATAAACTCTCACATTTGCGATATTACCGTAACCTCCATACTCGGTTTCAATCTTTAACAATCAAGTGACTAACATGTCGCACTTACACAATCTTCCCGTGGGTTACGCCCCTATGACCTTCCGCAGCAGGTAGCAAAGTCTGCATATCCATACCATCGGCCATACTAGTGTTGTAAGGCTAATCGAGAACTTGCAAATTAGTACACAAAGCCTCTTACACAGAACAACAATTTCAGGTGGCACTAAAGATAATACCAGCTTACACTAAACATCTGAATTCTTTCTTGCTCATCCGAGCCCGTGACATTCTTGTCTACACCGAACCGCAACCTTGATCCTCAACTTCCAATTCCCATGCCGCTCACTGCACATAACATGCCAATATGTGAGAGTACAAGAATTCCATCATAACTCCTTAACCACCAATAGAATAAACACTCCATCATATAGAAACCTTTCACTTAACTCATTTCAGGAGAACTATTACAACACGCGAATGAATTTCCATAACCGCAGAAAGTACAATCCTCAAGTAGTGGTCTAAACCACCATAACTCTTCCGGGATCCATCTATACATAACAAGCCATTATAATCGAATACCTCCAAATAAATCAAATTACGACGGTCGTCAAGTCTCGCACGTACCACCACAAATCACTTGCATAATTTAACACGCTGAAGGAACTGATCATTACCATCATCATGCCGATTCAACCATTGCTAACCGAACCAACTTCTTCTAATTTACTCTGGACTTGCCTTAGAAATAATAATAGCTCCATTCAAAAATATAACGAACCCAATTCGCACTCATCCTGAGTGACCCTATTTCATGAGACCACATTGTCTCAAAATTCACGAACTATTTCATACCCTCCTTGTGCGCGCATTCGCACCTTCAATCGGTACACCCATTCTGATAATCCCTCTACGAATCTGAAGTTATTTTCACCCATATCTCCAATGTTGCACCGCAGACCAATGATAACATAGAACATTCCAAGTCCCTTTCATAATCCACTGCAAAGCTCGATACTTAACCATACCACGGACTCGAAACCCTTGGGCACCACACTTTAATTTTTGAACCCACTAGGACCGTTGTTGAGAGTCACCCACTCTGGCTTGGTCCCGAATATAATCAACTCCAAGGCTCTGCTAGCATGTGAACACCCTCTCAAATAAGCAACCGACTGAATTCCTTTTCCTTGTACATCACATCCACACGAAGCATAAACTTTGAGTCTTCCCAAAACCTAAACACGAATCGATAAGCCCAAATATAGCACACATTCCTCAAATCCTTTGCTCGAATTACCACTGATGTTTTCTTTCCTTAGTCATGATAACCCACCAATACACCGATAACCAGAAAATCGCACAAGCAGACAACCACGCAATCCAATTGTAGACAGTAGGGCTCCCCCACTTAGCTTGAAGTTGCAATTACATAACCCTGAAACCCACAAAGATTCCTCCTACCCCGTTGACATCACTGAAAGTCCAATAATGCATTCCAAACTCGAAGTCATGTTGCATCCAAATTAATTCTATGGATCTAGTCACTATCCACCATGAATTCTCAAATGGCTCCAAACTTTCCTCGAGGCGTGTGGCCACCCTACCATGGAACCCATATGCTACTCTGCCACTCTTACACTTTGGTCAAACCCTCTCCTTTAAGAAACTTCTCGACTTACATTTTTCATACTTGACCCTCTAGCAATTCAACCACCGCAAGACACCTCCCCACCTGTCCTTCCTCATCCTTCGCTGCCCAATTGTTGCCTCAAATACGAATCCATCTCTGTTGCACTTTATCTAATAAATTGCCACCAACTCTAAGCCTTCTAGAAGATCATCCTTCTCGAGCCATCAACGATAGAAATTCCGATTCAATTCCAAAATCGCTACACTCCACTATCTCTGACAACCGCTTCTCTGGCACAATTTCACAATACCCTGCCCCGAAGGCAATTTGAAGAAGACCATAACACCGGCGAACCTTAACGCGTTTAACAAGGGTGATGACACCACATCACAATTGAGAACTCTACCACGCTCGAAAATATCAAGTCTCGTTACTCCATCAACCCTAAACCTGAACATTCATAGTATGATTACCTTTCCTTTGCTGGAATTAAATACCAAACCTCTATATCATGCAATGAGAAATCCTCCTTTCAAGTCATTCAGTATGTCGGAACATAAACGAGCACCCCGTATTTACATCAATACCGCGAGATAATAACTCATGAACATCATAGAAACCTGTGCATAGCCTCAAAACCATCCGAAATATAGCTACTGAGCTGAAATGAAAGAACATCCTTCTGTAAGAAGACGATAATAACTCGCTCGAATGCGCGGGGAGAAACATCCTGCTCCATGTCTGTAGTGCCACTGCAACTCCTTGGTGCCCAATTGACATGAGTGCTCAACACCGTACAAGAATGAGTAGGAAGCAAATAAAGGCGTACGCCTCAAAGGAATCAAATCGCACGATGAGGAATCAAGAAGGGAAGTGCTCCTAACCGCCTTGTAACCTATCGAAGATAAGTAGACACATCTCAATACCGATCCGCAAGACTCTACTAAACTTGCTCATGACTCATGAGACCCACGTGAACCTAATGCTCTGATACCAAGTTGTCACGATCCAAAATATATTAAAGGTTGTAATGACACCTAACACCGCTGTCGGGCAAGCCAACAATAAATGATTGCCTTAATTACTTATTTTAGTATTTGAAATCATAGTTTTGTTTAATTGCATAGTACAAAATGGGATTTACAAGTGAATACAAATATTTTTTCAACTACATTAATGAACAACCAGTAAGCATCCCCAAAACCCGGTGTCACAAGTACATGGGTATCAACTAGGAAGAAAAATAAAATACAACATCTGTCTGAAATACAAATTAGACAGGAAGATATAAATAACCCAGAGGGAGACTCTGCTAGATGCGGATAATAACATGAAATGCAGCTCACGGTAAATCCCCGCATCATCCGCGCCTCCGCGCCCAAAGAACTACCAAACGTAAATGTACATGCAAAAAATGGGCAGCAAGTGTAGTACGAGTACGTAAACGAACATGTACCTAGTAAGTATCTAGCCTAACCACGGAGAAGTAGTGATGAGGGGTCGACATCGACATTTACTAGTGGTCCAATAATATCAGGTACAAGAAGGAGTTGAACAAATATGAGACAGAGTAAATAAATGAAATAAACAAGTGTAAATATGTGGTACAATTCTCCTATTTACAATAAACGCAAGCTCTCAATTAGCAAATTCCTCCTCAACCGGAGCGCATACATACATACATACATATATATATA
>AWOL01S0095207.1:18061-32081 GCA_000715115.1 Nicotiana otophora | reverse complement strand
TTAACTTTTATTTTGCAGGATTAATATTTACAAATACAGAAATATTGACCGGGAATAACAGTTATTTCTATGCCTAACTTTAGTTTTAATTTTAATTACATAACATTAAAAAAACTTATTGTTGGCATTTGGATCTAAAAGTGAAATATAGTTTAATATTTTAGCAGTATAATTTATTTATACGTTGTTTTGCCGCATTACTACATCGATAATCTTATTTAATTTTGTACCTATTTCTGTGCCAACTTTAGATTTTAATCTTAATTACGTAACATAAAAAACGTAATTTATTGTTGGCATTTGGATAATATTTGATTAAAATTGAAAAATTAGATCAACTGAAGTTGAAGTTGAAAAAATATATATTTGAAAGTTATGTTTGAATATGAATTTTACTTGTAAAGAAGAAGTTATATTATGAGTGAAATCTTTTATTTTAGTAGAAATACTCCTCAAAAAAAGTTTAACATAATGCTTCGCTACTATCTCCATCGTATCTNCTGTGAATTCAGTGGGCTCGAATTCATTATTATTGTTTCATTACGTTAACTTTTATTTTGCAGGATTAATATTTACAAATACAGAAATATTGACCGGGAATAACAGTTATTTCTATGCCTAACTTTAGTTTTAATTTTAATTACATAACATTAAAAAAACTTATTGTTGGCATTTGGATCTAAAAGTGAAATATAGTTTAATATTTTAGCAGTATAATTTATTTATACGTTGTTTTGCCGCATTACTACATCGATAATCTTATTTAATTTTGTACCTATTTCTGTGCCAACTTTAGATTTTAATCTTAATTACGTAACATAAAAAACGTAATTTATTGTTGGCATTTGGATAATATTTGATTAAAATTGAAAAATTAGATCAACTGAAGTTGAAGTTGAAAAAATATATATTTGAAAGTTATGTTTGAATATGAATTTTACTTGTAAAGAAGAAGTTATATTATGAGTGAAATCTTTTATTTTAGTAGAAATACTCCTCAAAAAAAGTTTAACATAATGCTTCGCTACTATCTCCATCGTATCTACCGAGCTAAACATTGCTTGTTCAAACTTTATGTGATTCTCTGAGGTATTAATGTTTTTATATTATTTTCTCTAGAAAAAGTATTAAACAATTGTACTTATTGTTGGCATTTGGATAAAATTTATATCACAATATTAAATAAATATAGAGTTTAAAATTTAATTTGCCTGCAATTTAAAATAATTACATAGTTTGACCTTTTTCTTTGCACGTGTAATTGCTTAGTTAATATAAAATTAGGCGTAATTAAAATCAAGGAAAGAGATTATAATTCAAAGAGGAGTTCATCTCCGTTGAGGGAAAATTATTTTTGTTCAATTTGAATAGTGATATTTCAACTGATGTGATCTAAGGGAATATTTTTAAAGAGACGAACGCTTTATATATAAGTAACATCTCAAAGATTAAACATCATCCAAATCAACCATGTATGAAAATGTATTCCAAATATTTTAAAATAAAAATTTTGGTAATGAAAAATAGAAAGGGGTATAGCTTGTTAGTTTTG
The DNA here is from genome assembly GCA_000715115.1 of Nicotiana otophora. Classification (NCBI taxonomy): domain Eukaryota; kingdom Viridiplantae; phylum Streptophyta; class Magnoliopsida; order Solanales; family Solanaceae; genus Nicotiana; species Nicotiana otophora. The sequence goes on along the minus strand of AWOL01S0095207.1, from coordinate 30,529 downwards.
CTTATGAAGACTTATGAAGAGATTTAAACATTGAGGTGTTTGATTTTGTTAATGCCATTGCCATTGTCACATACTTATGGTCTTTGATTGAATATTTGGATGCAAAGTCGCAAACCACTATTAATAACATAAGTGTGTTCGAGTTATAGATTGAAGTAGACATATGTATAAAGAAAAAGGTGTTTCGCAAATGAAAATTCAATGTAATTACTTTTTCAAAAATATATGGGAAAAAAAGTGATAACAAAGGCCAGTTTAATAATATTGAATTTCTCTACCAATAAAAAAAATACTTTTCTATCATACACTTTGATGATCAACATAAAGTTTACACGTTTAAAAATGAATTTCTAATCACAAGAAGACACAAAAGGTGAAAAATAACTAGAAGAATCTGATGATCAAATGTTGAAAAGAAGAATTCTTAGCAAAATTATAAAAGACTCAAAACAAAAGTGGTAAAATAAAAAGGATAATTTTGTAGTAATTCTTGGATTGTCACCCCAATCTAGCTATCTTTTTTTATTTGAACTGTGTATTTTTCTTTGAACAATTATATCTTTTATTTGAATTATTATATGAAAATTGAAGCTTTCTATGATGTTAAAATTTGTATTATCAGAATATGTAAGTTTGACAAAAATTAATCATGCTATTTAACATAACCTTATCAAGAAATAAGTTTCTTTTAAAATTTATTTTTTAGATAATAGTTTGGGACCAACAATAATATACGATCTTATTGGGCCCGTGCGCAGCACGGAGTATCCTTACTAGTTTGAAATAGAGTTTGCTAACTCAGTTGTGGAGTTTAAGAAATACTGTTACAAAAAGCGTTTGTTTGAGATGTAATTTCTATGAGAAAAGATTTCAAAACTCAAAAAAAGAACTGCTTTTCTCTTTGGAAAAATGCTTTTCTTTAATTTAGACATTACCAAGTTTCACTTCAGTGCGCTACCATTCTCTTTACCAATGTGAGGTAACATACAGTTCTTACATTCATTATAACATAATAGATGATATATTTATCATATTAGCATATACGATGAACGTATATAAAGGATTCACATAGTTAACGTCGAATAATTTAGAATTGAAGCTAATTGATTGATATTAAAATCATCTCAACCAAAGTTGCATCACTCGTTTATTTTCTCAAGAATGCTTGTAAATTTTTAAGTGAAAAATTAACTTAAAATATCAGTTGCAATTCAAATTATTACTCACTCAGTTCTCATTTATTTGATAAATTTTTCATATTAGTCCGTCTTAAAAAAATGACACATTTTTATTTTTTGAAGCAATTTAAATTTGTATTTACTCATTTTACCTATAGAAACTTTTATAGCCACGTGGAATATTTAAAGCGCAAGTTTCAAATATTTAATAACTATACAAGTATGATGACTTGTTTAAGATTATAATTTTTTTTTTTTAGGTTAAATACCGCGCGGAGTCAAACTACCATGAATATTGATTGAGGTCGTGCAAAAGATGGTTGATTAACAAGGCAAAGTCTTGCTTTAACTCATGTATTTTTCTTTTAAATTCTGAAAAGACAGAGAAAGTGGGGGCAGAATAACGAGAAGGCCAAAATGGAAAAAACAGGACCCCAATGAACGGTTTTCTCGGTGCATTCAATTAATAATGCAACTCACATGAATAGTTGTGTAGGGACTGAATCAGCACGTGCTGGACCTTAAATATCATCATTCCTCAATTAAAGCTTACCATTTAATTGGCAACGTTTACATCTACCAACATCCACACAATGTAGAATAAACGTGTAGATGGACAATTGGAAGTAGAAAATAGATAACACATGACAGTGTCCGTCATCTTCCTTCTTCCTGGATATGGAGCTTCCACGGCAGATTAAAAGTTCTCTACGTATTGTATTGTGCTGGATCTTCACCCATCATACGGCTCTTAATACATTTTGATTTAGGATTCTTTTTCTTAGGTCACTTGTGATACACAAGGACTCATAGCAGAAAATTGATATATATCATTGCTTATGTTACTGTTTGAATGCTTATCTTTAACAATCAATCAACCAAAGAAACAATTGGCAAGTTAATCAAATTTACAATAAACATATGAAAGTTCTTTACATTATTGAGAATATATATTAAATTTTAAACTCTAACATTGTTTTCATCATTAAAAATGACAATCGGATGCACAAAGCATCTTGCATTCAAACATGGTCCGAAGAAGGGTCGCAACCCAAGAGATATAATGTAGACAGTCTAATCTAGTACAAGTATAAGTGGCTAGGTGAAACAAAAAAAAGGATAATTCTCTTGTATGAATTTGGGGAAGAAAGAGGGTAGGGTGGAGGGTATGGATGCCACGTTACATCACGTGAAAAATCGCATTTGCAGATCACAATTGCAAGGATGCAGGAACTAACAATAAGAGTACCGTTGTTATGCAATTACACAAGAATGGCATATATAGACTAAGAAGTCAACAGTGTTATAATCTTAACAGCGTCTTTATTGGGTCTTGGGGGCACATCAGGAAAAACCCAAATCAGTTCAGTGGTAGCATCATATTTTACCAACCTACCCTTTTTTCTGGTCATCTGTATCTCAAATCGGACTGTAAGTGTCAGAAAGAAACCCAATAACAATAAACTATCAATTGTTGCAGATCTGAACTTTGCAGCTTAAACAAGAGAAAGATTAAAATAGAATGAAAGATATCTTCCATTTCAGAAACAAAGTTCGGTATCTCAACTTAGTAATGACAGCAGAACAAAGGCAAATGTCTACTAAAAAGCGGAAGTCATTATTGAGTAAAGATCTCAACTTCTATAAGTATACATCCACGTCTCTTTACAACTAAAACTTTGCATTACTCGGTTAAAAAGTTAGCTAACTTCTTAATACTGAAGGTGGAGACAGAAAACAGTTTGACCTTTCGTGGGAAAAAAATTATTCTACTCAAATGACAGTCTGGATTCGGATCAGTGAGTCCCACATAAAGAAAAGGAAGACAAGCTTGTGCCATAAAAGAATTGCTGTGTCATAGCAGGGCACTTACTCATGATCTCTTTACTTCAACTAAAATAAAGGTATTCCTTCCATTATGTACTCAAAAAAGTACGACACATTTAGCTGTTGTTATCTGATACTCACATTGCATATTTTATTATATTCATTTTCTTTTCTTCTTTCAACTTTTACACCAAGCAAAGCATCTGCAAACTTCAACTAGAGCCTAGAAGACAGCTTTATCTCTACTCTGAAACCAAAAAAAAACAAATACAGAGTAAAGTGAAGCAGTCAACTTTTCTCAAATTCCAAAGAAAGGTCAAGCAGATTCATTTTCTGATTTAACAATCATGTTCAAATCATCAAAATGGAAAAAGGAGAAGATCAAAGCTGTATTCAGAATGCAGTTTCAAGTAACACAGGTATGATGACAGGATGGTGGAAAGTTTTTTTTTTCCCCCCTTCTTCCATTTCATAAGAGTCAGTTTCTTCTCAAATGCTGTTAACTGCATCTAGTAACCAATACAGCATATTCAGGGTGATTGCAGTCTCTAAAAGCTTGATTCAATATAAGCTATACTTTTGGAATTTGATCCCACTGAGCTTACGAATCTCACACATTATGATGATTTCAGGTGCCTCAGCTAAAAGCCAAAAAACTAATGATTTCATTAGTTCCAGCAGATGCCGGAAAGCCAACAGTGAGACTAGGAAAAGCAGCAATTGTTGAAGGAACCTGTTCATGGGAGAATCCTATCTACGAAACAGTGAAATTAGTCAGGGATCCAAAAACAGGACAAATTAAACAAAATATTTACTACTTTGCTGTGGCATCTGTAAGTTACAGAATTGCAATCTCCATGTGCACTCTGACCATTTTCTGTTGGAATATTTGCTCACTACTCGTAGACATGATGTTATCTCAGGGATCATCAAAATCAGGTTTCCTGGGAGAAGTTGGTCTCGATTTTGCCGATTTGGTAGAGGCAACTGAAACCTTGGTAGTATCTCTACCCCTAATGCCACTGGAGACTGGCGCAATTTTACATGTATGTCCTCTATCTCCTCTCCCTAACATGCACACACACAGACATGCACTCTCTGCACTTCAAATGGGAAACCAAACAGAAAATAGATTGTCTAAGAATGGGAACTTTGTCATAATTTTTGCTAACAAAGCAAACAAAAGCCTTTACATTAAACTGTGTTGTTCTAAAGATATACATTTGAAACAGGTCGCAGTACAGAATATGCAAGGAGCTCATGGGACCAGGTGATTAAGCATTTCACACCACAATAAACATGTTATCATCCTGGCTTCAATTATCTACAAGTTTGAGTACTAAAGTAGAGTTTTAACAAAAAAAATTCAGGTGCAGTGAAGATAGTGAAATTTCAAGGACTGAATCTCTCGATCAGAGTTTTGAAACAGAACTAGGAAGCGATGGTCATTATGGAAATGGACAGTGTACATCTATTGAAGTAAGATCTCATATTTATATACTTTTGCATTGATAAACAAATGGACCTTGGGCCTAACTCAATCCCAAAAGCTAGCTCAAGAGGTGAGGATTGCCCAAAACCATATAAAGAGACCAAACACCCCACCCATAGCCGATGTGGGGCACTAACACCCGCCCTCATGCCTAGGACTAAAGTTCACTTGTGGATTGAACATCCAACTTACAAGAAAGAGGACGGGTTTAAGGTTTTCCAGTACATGTCAAAAAATCTGAATAAAGCCTTATGTGATAGTTGTTTGCCAAAGCCATTATAAACACTTGGAAACACATACACAACAAATATAGGAACATTGTAAATCTCTATCAACAATATCATTTATTGTTACACATGTATGTTTTCATCAATTAGAACCCTTTTTAAGCCCCCTATACTTATATTTAATTGAACTTTACATTTTCCCAAATAGAAAATTCATGAAACATTTGAGAGAAGCTAAAATGCAGATGACAAAAGCAATCAAATACGGCAATTCAGATAGACGCAAATGTGGCAAGTATTCCCTGGGCTTCAAATACATCTTGCCCATGTTGTCCAAGACTGATAGAATGACACTTTTAATATTTCCATGCTTCATAGAAACTATTTGTATCTCATAGCTGCAAATTGCAACTGAACTCTTTGTTTCATCTTCCACAGGGTGAGGATTTGAATGAACCATCTCATTATCTCAAGAAAAATAGTGTCCCATGGGATCCTCAACCAAAAAACAGTTTTGTGAAACAGTTCACACCCCAAAATGCAGTTAATCCCCTCGAAAGACATCTACATCAGAGATCGTCCACAGATTGCTCGCTTGGCTCTGATTTAGATGGGAGTCTAATTGATACAACATACAAATCAGAGGAGGACCTTCTGAGAGACAACGCCCGAGAAACTTCAAGTAACAGTTTTGAGTCAATGAAAAATAAGATCACAATGCTTGAGAGGCAGGCAGAATTGTCAGAAATAGAACTACAGACACTCAGAAAGCAAACTGTGAAAGAGACCAAAAGGGCACAGGAACAGTCAAGACACATTGCCAACCTAAAAGAGGAGAGAGATGTCCTTAAAACCGAATGTGAGAAACTTAGACTGAGATGCACAGATGAGGTAGATGCAGTAGTTTCAGATAGTATAGAATCGGACGACAAAAGTTCGACAGCTCTATTGGAAGAAATTAGGCATAAACTTCAGAATGAGAAGAACTTAAATAATAAATTGATGCTGAAGCTGCAAAAGACAGAAGACTCAAATTCTGAACTGATTCTTACAGTACGAGACCTCAACAAAATGTTGGACCAGAAAGATAAGGACATTTTGTATCTTTCCGAAAAAGTTAGGTCCAATAAGGATTTGCTAGAGGCTGCTGCAGAATCAAATCATCTCAAGATTGATCAGAATGAAGATAGAAAAGCTAAGGAGCTTAAAATTGCTGATGTATCTCCAGCAATGAAGCAGACAATTGAAAAACTACAGAATGAAATAGAGGTCTACAAGAAAGACAACGAAGAGCTGAAAGCACAGATGGATCAGCTTGAAAGCCATTGTCAATTGTTAAAAGAGGAAAATGACGATATTAATCATAACCTAGAGCAATGTGAGCAACAAAAGGTGAAAACTCAACAAGAACACTCACAATCTTTAGCCGCTGTTAAGCACTTTAAACTCCAGGTGGAGCGGCTAGAGGAAGAAATGAAAAGACAAACATTCCAGTACTCAAAATCATTGGATACGATAAACGAACTTGAAACAAATGTTTCAACGCTGGAGAATGAACTGGAAACACAGACACAGGAATTTGAAGAACATCTGGAAGCAGTCATCCAAGCCAAAGTTAAGCAGGAGCAGAGGGCCGTAAAAGCAGAGGAAGCATTGAGAAGGGCAAGGTGGAGCAATGCTAAGGCAGCTCAGAAGCTTCAAGAAGAATTAAAAAGGCTATCCGATGAAATGACATTGAAGATTGATGAGAGAGAAAAACTGGCCAGTGATGCGGTGATAGAAGCAAATATTCTGCGTGAGGAGAACAAAATTTTAGAGGAATTGCTGCAGAAATCCGAAGAAGAATTTAAATCAGCAAAAGATCATTATGGAAGAGAAGTTCTTGAGCTGAAAGCTTCATCAATGGAAGTTGGAAGACCAAAAGGGTCAGGGCACTGCAAAGAAATGAAGCGTAGAGGAGAAGTCAGATATGATGCGCAACAAATGGAAAAATCAACTGCTGAAATGGAGATAGAACAAAAGTTGACCAAGGAAAAGGAATTGGAGAGAGAGCTAGCTTCAGAGAGGAGGGAAGCAGAAATGTTCCTGGAGGAATTAATTCCCCTGAGGACTGAAGTGGATCAAAAGAAGAACGTAGAAGAGACCTTACAATCAGAAGTAGAGAAGCTACAACTTCAGAATGACGAAATGAGATGCAGTACAGATCAACTAAAGTTGGAAAATGAGAACTTGATGAAGTTGGTGCTCAAATTACAGGGACACCGCCAAGAGAAGGAAGAGGTACTTTGCATTAGAAATAAGTTATACACCTAAAACGTGATGATATTACTCATTTCAATATAGAAGCCTTGAGAAGAGAAGAAACTGGTCCACTTAATGTTTTAGGTCTATCCCTTTCTTCAAAAATAATATTGAATGCCTGCAAGTGAATTAAATTCAGAGAATATTATAAAGAATAATAGTGATGACATTCAAAAACAGGTTCCTTTCTAGGTAAGTATAAGCAATTAAGCATTCATCAGGTTGATGGGAAATTTTATCCCATTTTCTATGATATATATCCTTTTTAGACACTCGGTATTTGATGCTTCTACAAATAATGACAATCTATACAAGTTCTGCATGCTCCAAGAATCCAAATTCATGGAACAGGTTCGTTTTCTAGTATGATGTCACAGTTCCTGGAGCTTTCAGCACATACTTCACAATTCCTAGTACTTTAATACTTTCTTCTATAACTATCATCTTCATGCAAGACAAATTGTCAAATCATATGGAACAAAGAGAGTACCTATTAAACTATTGACCTACATTTTAAGTACATATGCACAGACATAAAATGAGTCGCATACACTGAAAACCAACTTGTTGACATTTTGTGACAATTTTCCTACACCTTAGAATCTTGTATTCTCATTCAAGTTTTTAACTCGGCTTAGAAAAAGATTCACAGAAGTCTTCACGAAACATCACTACAATTCTAAAGGAACTACTGGTCTTGACATACAGGAGGATGAACCACCTGAGGAGGCAACTCCGGACATTATTGTTGCTGGAGGAAGAAATTGTATTAGGGAGAACATTCACCACCAACAGGATGCCTTTACAGAAGAAAGATTTGTGGAGAATGGACCCAGCAAAATTGCAAATATAACAAGGTAAACTAATAGGACTACTGAACCATTGCTATGCATCTATTCATATAAATTTATCAAAAAGAAACTGCAGTTCTGTGAAGATAAAGCAGACACAAATCTTAATTTTATGCTCCTGCAGTAGAGAAGTTGATCCAGGGAGAGCGTCAGAAACGATCAATGGCCGTACCCAAAATATACTTGATCCAGAATTACTAAGTGAAGTAGCTTTACTGAAAGAGAAAAACAACTACATGGAGCATGAATTGAAGGAAATGGAAGAGAGATATTCAGAAATAAGTCTCAAATTTGCAGAAGTAGAAGGTGAAAGGCAACAACTTGTCATGGCTTTGCGCAATTTGAAAAATGGAAAGAGGTAGCAGTTTGTCCGCTGGTAAATAAATGATTGAATCATTAGATTTGCGCAAAAGCAACCTTCTGTAGAAGATAATGAAGTAGCCAAGAATAAGTTCTGAATATGCAGATTCCCTGGCAATTATAAGTTGCTTCCATTCCTCAAATTATCAACTTCCATGTCATAGACAAGCAATCTTGTCGTGGTAACGAGGGTCATGCACCTGTTATAATCTGTTGTTATCATTATCTTCTATCCGTTTTTGTCCAACACAATTGTCTACTTACTAGATTATTTGCAAGCAGTATATCCAGGTTTCCTTCCTTTTGTAAGATTTTACATAATATCTATAGATCAGTTGGTAATGTTCACAAATTATTCACATCATAGAAATGTGAATAAATTTTAAAGTATGTCAACTTTTCTGTACATAAAAGAGATCATTTTGGGATAGACAAGAAAGAACTAGTATGAGTCTGCAAGCAAGTCATTCAAACTTGTAATTAGTAGGCTTCCTTCAATATCATCGGCGCAACTTTACCTTAGATAAACCAAAAAGTCTCAGATGAAAGTCAGAAGCCTTGTGCCCCCCCTTTTATAACGTTATCAGTATATTCTTTAGCTTTGAGTACTCCGTTTACAAGTATCGACATTAGCTTCTCTAGTCATAACATGTTTACATTATAGAAGTGTATCACTAGATTAAAAATAAGAGGTTCGGTACATGGTGAACGACATTTTTCCGACACCAGCAATTGCAGAATTATGCAATATGAGTAGTAAAAGATCATGTAATTTGATAATATTTAATGTCCCAGGAATGTAAGGTTTAAAAAAACTCTATGAGCTGACACTTACTTGAGCTCAGTTGTATTGGCCCAATATACCTCATAAAAGAGAGTTAATATCGTCTACCCAATGTATGAGAGTTCTTATCACTCCATATAAGGTTAGTTTGCCCTCCATTTCCATTTATTGCAAATGATAGCACCTGCAGTTAGTCAAACTGTGAAGAATTGTCCAATGAGGATATATCAAATTATTTGAAAAGAAAAACAGTTTAAATTCAGTTAAAAACCAAAATATCATTTCAGCAGGCATACCCGTTTTGCCCTCTTATCATCGGGTGTCCACGTTGGAATAAGACGATCTGAAGCCTTCTCAGTAGTGGATGCTGGTAGCTGGATGCATTTCTTAGGCCTCTTTCTCCCGTTCCCTGCCTCTTGGCAACTGTTTCCTTGATACTTGTAAAATTCAATAGTAGATGGACTCTTTCTATTTGTGACTTCTGATGATTTGCCGGGGTATCCATACCAAGGGGCTGATAGGTCACGTGGGAGAAACTGCTGACGTGACCGACTCTTTTCCCTCATTTTGTTCAGAAATTCAATTGTCCAGGGTGAACCTTGCTGCAATCGAGTGGATTGACGTGCGCTTGAGAGTGGTGTCTCGCCATAACAAGCTGTATTATTGTCTTGCATTGTCAGGTCACTCAAACATTTTACTTTCTCAGATACACCCTCTTCTGTGACACCTTTCTTGTGCTTAATTTGACTCTTCTTATGATAGAAACCTGCATTTAAATGCTGTCCCATTCCTTGCCCTGATCCTTGCCCAAGGTCTCTCACAGAAGTGCAGGCATCTGGGCTAGAGTCAATATCCACAGTGGTTGGGAATTCTTGGAGACCACTTGCTCCAAAAAAGAGTTTTTTAGCAGCTTTAGGAACCCCTGTTTTGGACCTTTCCATTGCAAGCTCCAGGGTAGAAAAGGACTTGTATTTTGCATTACGAAAAGCTTTTCTAGTTGCAGGAGTATCATCAATATCAATAACCTCATCTGTGATATCCTCTTTAAAATTTCCTGAATAGTTATTTTTTCTATCCAATTTGTTCATCATACCCACGTAAACTCTCTCTCTTGGACGCAAACACACATCAATTTGTGGAGCCTCAAGTTTATTTAACTCATCTCCCGTATGTGGATCTTTTCTCATCTGATAATCGCAGAGCTCAGTTACCTTAAAAAGATCTTCTGTCCCATTGGTGTCTAATGACTGTCGAACACACAATTCTGTATCAAATGATAAGCTAGAATTCCCAAATTCATCAAAAAAGTTGATATCTTCTGAAATCCGAGAATCGCACAGGCCAGATGCTCTGGGATGATTCAGTCTGCCTTTAGAAAATGTTCGTGGTGGATCAAAATCAAACAACTCATTTGTAGGCATATTAAGATTTTCAATATTCCAGGTGGTTTTTCTTTTCGTCCCCACAGAGTTGCTTTTAAAATGAAGACTTTCAGAGCCTGGAGCAGAAGAAACTGAAGAGGAGCAATCTGTCATTCCCGATTTAGAATCCTCCCGCTCCCCAAATCTGCTCAAAGCACTCAGTAATGTGATGCTTTCATCAGGAACCTGATACTTCTGGACTGCATGAATTCTGCGTTCATGTGTCCATTCCAGAAACTCAACAAGCAAGCCCGCTGAAGACAATATTGCATGTGCTGAGAGTGGATTGATTGAAGGAAATGCAGAAAGGAATGATTCTGCCAGCGTTTGTGTCTCACGCATCTTAGGATAAAGTCCTCTGCTTGTCATCAATGAAAGTTCAATGCACGATAATATGATCTCACCAGTCATCTCAGAAGAATATGAATAAAAGATCCGTATATCCATGCCCAAGCTAGCAGCAGCAGCATAGAGCTCATCAGATGACTCCATAATTCCTGCTATAAAGTCGCTTTCTCCCTCAAAGACCTAAAGAAATGGCCAAGAAATACTAAATATTATCAACAAAACATTATGTGTAAGCTGTGCTCGTGCTAGACTATCTTGGTCCATTCTAAACTATGAGAAATAAGTCCTCTTATTTCCATTTCCAGTCACAGTTACTTCTTTCAGGTGATCTAGCATATTCAAGAATTACTATGTAATGAAGATCATCCTCTTGTGCTTATATCATAATGTAAACAAGGTAACTTGAAGTTGGGAGATATTACGTGCACATGGTGATAGTAGTCAGTTATCAACATGTTCACCAAGGCCAAAAAGAAGGCTTATCTCAAGTTGATCATTGGCATTACATCTGCAATGCAATTGTGACCAACTGGAGCTAAGGAACGAGGAACAATTGTGAGATTGGAAGCGTAAAGAAACAAGAGAAGTCTGAGAAGTAACTTTTGAATTCCTCTTTTAGCTAATACGTTCATGATAGTTTTTCAATCTCCAGGAAATTCTAAAATAGGTCCACCAGAAGAAAGACCTACGCATAGAAACATAACTCTTGCAATTTTTAATACCAAATTGATACCCCGATGTCTTCTCTATATCATCAGATTGTCATAATTTCTTACTCCTTCAATGATGTTACTTCCAGTAATTGCATATTTACTTGCTATCAATTCTACTGAGTATTACCAAATGACCATCTTGAAGAATATTCAATATTTGAACTTAGAAGGAGTTAAAAGTAAGCTAGAGATAGAAGAGCACGATTATGAAATGATGGTTGAGGGTGTCAAAACAAAGCAAAGTAAAGATCAGTAATGACAGTAGCTGGAATCGGACTCTCTGGTACTTGGCGTATTGTAACAAGTAGCAATGGTGGAAGGACAATGACAGTAAGACACTACAAGCAATCAGGGAATGTAACTCAGTGAAGTGTATTGTAAGTGGGATGTTAAAAAGTTTAGGAATAGCCTTCAACTTTTCAAATTAGTATTGTCAACTACGTCCGTCTCTCATTATTGACATTTTAGTCATGATCTAACAATTGCTGCAACTGCAATTAAATGAACAAAGCACAGGGCGTAAAAATGTTATCTAGACTTTTCTCTAAGTGGAAGTGCAAACATTTTAAGACCCTAGAAATACACATAGAATGAACTTATAAAAGCATGAATATTTTCTTTTCCCAAATAAAATGGGAAAGTCGAAAAAGAAAAAATGTCTCAAGCATCAAATCATCTCATATAACTGGTCTGCATAGTTCTCCAAATATATTAAGGACACGGTTTTTCTAATAGGAGAAAACGACTTGATGTTTCCCTGTCTCATATTCATGAATCCACACTCCCTCATAGGGAACTAATTTGACAGAACAATCTTCAGACATAATTTATGAACATTCCTTTTCTGATCTCAAAAACTTGGGTTTTCAGCTATTAGTCTGTATATTTCCTATCTTACAGGGTGGAAAATCATTCAGAAACTGACTAAGTCCGTTGTTTTTTTATTTATTTTTTTGGGGTGGGGGT
>AWOL01S0095206.1:0-67358 GCA_000715115.1 Nicotiana otophora | reverse complement strand
ATAAAAGTGCATTCAACTCAAGGGTAGCTTGCTTTCCTAAGCTGAAATCATCCAATTCATGTGATTTGCAGTTAATTTATCGTTATTTATTTCAATTGCAATCTAATTTATCATTTTGTATCAAGTTAATTCACATATCTTTTAAACCACTAACAAATTCAATTGTTATCCGATTACGAGGGTAAACAGTTTGGCGCCCACCGTGGGCTAAGGATAATAGTGGTTATTTGATACAAATCTCCATAACACACACTACTTTATACTTGCTCTTTGAAGCGTCTTTGATTTCAGGCTAAAAATGCCAAACTCTCAATCAGCACCCCTACATATCGACAACGAGTCCGGTCATCAAGATGAAAATAACAATATTGCACCCGGTAACAAAGTGCCGCCTACTGATCCCGTTAGAATTCTGATCGCAGATCCGATTGATGTTAATTCACATATAGTTATCAATGCGAACTTGCCTACCGACCTCAAAAATAGCGTCTGTGGTGGAGCTCGATCAGCAACTCGAAACACGCAAAATATTGAAGAAGATGGGATCAGCCTACGGATGATCTTCAAAATATTGTAGGCACAATATGCGGCTATAGCTCAGTTACAGAATCAAAGCCGGGCACCGAGCAGGGCTGAGCCCGATTCGCCCCGTAAAGTCACCCACAGAAATAAATCGGTCACAGAAAGGTCAAATGAACAAGAATCGGGTGCTAACCCCGAGATTATAAAGATGCCAGAGGAGCTGACAAAGCGGATAAAATTAGGAGAAAAGAAAATCGGAGCAAACAACAAAAAGGTGGAAACCTACAATTCCAAGGTAGATCAAATCACAGGACCACCTCTGATATTTAAAGGACTGGATTCCAGGAAGTTCGTGCAAAAGCCTTTTCCTCCGAGCATGGCTCCGAAGCTGATCCCCAAGAAATTCCGTATGCCCGAAATACCTAAGTATAATGGAACGACCGACCCAAATGAGCACGTAACCTCTTATACATGTGCCATCAAAGAAAACGACTTGGAAGATGATGAGATCGAGTCTGTTCTACTGAAAAAATTTGGGAAAACCCTGTCAAAGGGAGCTACGATATGGTATCACAACCTACCTCTTAATTCTATTGACTCATTTGATATGCTTGCGGACTCTTTCGTAAAAGCACATGTTGGTGCCATCAAGCTGGAAGCGAGGAAATCGGATCTTTTCCAAGTCAAACAGAAGGACACCGAGATGCTCAGGGAATTCGTGTCCCGTTTTCAAATGGAACAAATGGATCTGCCACCGGTCGCTGATGATTGGGCTGTTCATTCAAGCTTTCACTCAGGGACTCAATATTCAAATTTCGGTGGCTTCGCAACAGGTGAAGCAGAACTGATAGAATACCCGGCCGTTACCTGGGCCGACATGCATAACCAGTATCAATCGAAAATCAGAGTCGAAGATGATCAACTCGGGGCCCCTTTGGAGTCTATTTGCCCTGTCAGAACTCTCGACAGAGTTAAGAGAGACATCGATCGTGAACCAAGACCAAACAGGGATTGGTATCAGCCATATAATGGAGATTGGAGAAGCAGTGGGTACGGGCGGAACCCCATGAGAAATGAAAGGAGAAATGACCGAGGTCGAAAAAATCGGGGGCTCATGACCAAAAATGGTTTCGACAGGTCCATCAGGCCTAAAGAAGCGCCGAGTCTATCAGAATACAACTTTAATATCAATGTTACTGCTATTGTGTCGGCTATTGGGCGCGTCAAAGATACCAAATAGCCTCGACCTCTACAATCCGATCCAACTCAAAGGGATCCTAATCAGATGTGCAAATATCATGGAACTCACAGTCATAAAACGGAAGATTGTCGATAGCTGAGAGAAGGAGTAGCCCGACTATTCAACAATGGGCACCTTCGAGAATTCTTGAGCGACCGGGCCAAGAATCATATTAGGAACAAGAAGAACCTCAACACGTCATTAATATGATCATCAGTGGAGTCGATATCCCATAGGGGCCGATGTTGAAACGCACCAAAGTATCCATTACTAGGGAGAAACGAACTCGAGACTACATACCGGAAGGAACTTTATCTTTCAATGACGAGAATGCGGAAGGGATCGTACAGCCTCACAGTAATGCACTGGTAATATATGTACTCGTAAATAAAATTCGAGTTAAACGTGTATTAATTGATCCAGGTAGCTCGACCAACATCATTCGGTCGAGGGTCGTGGAGCAGCTCGGTCTATAGGACAAAATCGTGCCCGCAGTCTGAGTCCTAAACGGATTCAACATGGCATGTGAAACCACCAAGGGGGAGATAACGTTACCAGTCAATACCACTGGGACCATACAAAAGGCCATGTTTTATATGATCGAAGGATACATGAGGTACAACGCCCTACTCGGGAGGCTATGGATCCATAACATGAGGGCAGTGCCCTCAACTCTTCACCAAGTATTAAAATTCCCAACTTCGGGAGGGATTAAGACAATCTACGGGGAATAATCGGCTACAAAAGAGATGTTTATTCTCAAAGAAGTGATTCCAATATCGACACTCGCAACATCGAAGGAACCAAGTTCGGGTACAAACCAAGAGGCCAAATAGCAGTCGCCGATACTGGCCACAACCCAACCAGATAAGCAGGGGAATGATGAAGACGATGATTACAGGGTTCCTTGATCTTTTATAATCCCCGATGACTACGACGGAACCAAATCGACGGTCGAAGAGCTGGAACAGGTCATATTGATCGAGCATCTACCCGATCGGAAGGTATAACTGGGCACGAGGTTAACTCCCGAACTCAGGAAAAAACTTATTCAATTTATCGTAGCTAACATAGATTGTTTTGCTTGGTCCCATCTTGATATGACAGGGATCCCACCGGAGATAACCATTCAAAAGCTAAGCCTGGGCTCAAGATTCAATCCGGTCAAGCAGAAGAGGAGGCCCCAGTCTGAGGTCAAACATGCTTNATTGTCGATAGCTGAGAGAAGGAGTAGCCCGACTATTCAACAATGGGCACCTTCGAGAATTCTTGAGCGACCGGGCCAAGAATCATATTAGGAACAAGAAGAACCTCAACACGTCATTAATATGATCATCAGTGGAGTCGATATCCCATAGGGGCCGATGTTGAAACGCACCAAAGTATCCATTACTAGGGAGAAACGAACTCGAGACTACATACCGGAAGGAACTTTATCTTTCAATGACGAGAATGCGGAAGGGATCGTACAGCCTCACAGTAATGCACTGGTAATATATGTACTCGTAAATAAAATTCGAGTTAAACGTGTATTAATTGATCCAGGTAGCTCGACCAACATCATTCGGTCGAGGGTCGTGGAGCAGCTCGGTCTATAGGACAAAATCGTGCCCGCAGTCTGAGTCCTAAACGGATTCAACATGGCATGTGAAACCACCAAGGGGGAGATAACGTTACCAGTCAATACCACTGGGACCATACAAAAGGCCATGTTTTATATGATCGAAGGATACATGAGGTACAACGCCCTACTCGGGAGGCTATGGATCCATAACATGAGGGCAGTGCCCTCAACTCTTCACCAAGTATTAAAATTCCCAACTTCGGGAGGGATTAAGACAATCTACGGGGAATAATCGGCTACAAAAGAGATGTTTATTCTCAAAGAAGTGATTCCAATATCGACACTCGCAACATCGAAGGAACCAAGTTCGGGTACAAACCAAGAGGCCAAATAGCAGTCGCCGATACTGGCCACAACCCAACCAGATAAGCAGGGGAATGATGAAGACGATGATTACAGGGTTCCTTGATCTTTTATAATCCCCGATGACTACGACGGAACCAAATTGACGGTCGAAGAGCTGGAACAGGTCATATTGATCGAGCATCTACCCGATCGGAAGGTATAACTGGGCACGAGGTTAACTCCCGAACTCAGGAAAAAACTTATTCAATTTATCGTAGCTAACATAGATTGTTTTGCTTGGTCCCATCTTGATATGACAGGGATCCCACCGGAGATAACCATTCAAAAGCTAAGCCTGGGCTCAAGATTCAATCCGGTCAAGCAGAAGAGGAGGCCCCAGTCTGAGGTCAAACATGCTTTCGTCAAGGACGAGGTATCTAAACTCCTTAAAATAGGGTCCATTTGGGAGGTCAAATAGCCGGATTGGTTAGCAAACATAGTGGTAGTCCCTAAAAGGGGGAATAAATTAAGAATGTGCGTAGATTATAAGGATCTGAACAAAGCATGTCCTAAGGACTCCTTCCCTCTATCCAACATTGATCGCATGATCGATGCCACGGTCGGCCACGAGATCCTCAGTTTTCTCCATGCATATTCCGGGTACAACCAAATACGGATGAACCCGGATGCTCCTTCATCACTAAGTACGGCACGTACTACTATAACGTGATGTCATTCGGATTAAAACATATCGGTGCCACTTACCAACGCCTAGTAAACCGGATATTTGAGGAATAAATAGGAAAATTGATAGAGGTTTACATTGACGATATGTTGGTTAAGTCCCTTCGAGCAGAAGACCATTTAAAATATTTGCAGGAAACCTTCAGCATATTAAAGAAGTACAATATGAAGCTGAACCCGAAAAAATATGCGTTCGGAGTCGGATAAGGTAAATTCCTCGGGTTCATGATATCCAACCGAGGAATCGAGATCAACCCCGATAAGATCAAAGCCATCGAAGATATCACGGTCGTGGACAATGTAAAGGTCGTGCAAAGGCTAACCGGGCACATAGCTGCCCTGGGGCGATTTATTTCGAGGTCATCCGACAAGAGCACCGATTCTTCGCACTATTGAAAAAAAAGAATAACTTCTCATAGACTCCGGAATACTAACTAGCTTTGGAAGAGCTGAAGAGGTATTTATCAAGCCCGTTGCTGCTTCACACACTAAAGACAGACGAACAAATGTACTTGTACTTGGAGGTCTCGGAGATAGCGGTAAGTGGAGTCCTAGTTCGGGAAGAGCAAGGTACGCAATTTTTAATTAATTATGTTAGTAGGACCTTAGGTAAGGCCGAAACTAGGTACCCTCACCTAGAAACACTGGTACTCGCTTTGCTAAGCACCTCTAGGAAGCTAAAACCATACTTCCAGTGTCACCCCATATGTGTCGTAACTACTTAATCATTGAGAAAAGTTATGCACAAGCCCGAACTCTCGGGCCGATTGGCCAAATGGGCCATGGAAGTAAGTGGGTAAGATATTGAGTACCAACCTCGGACTGCCATTAAGTCTCAAATTTTGGCAGACTTTATGGCCGACTTTACACCGGCCCTAATACCCGAGGTCGAAAAAGAGTTATTAGTTAACTCGGGGACTTCCTCTGGAATCTGGACCCTCTTTACGGATGGTGCCTCAAACGCAAAAGGGTCCGGACTTGGCATCGTACTAAAGCCACCAACAAGTAATATAATTAGGCAATCTATTAAGACTAGGAAATTGACTAACAACGAGGCCGAATATGAGGCAATGATTGCAGGCCTCGAACTAGCCAAAAGCTTGGGGGCAGAAATGATCGAAGCCAAGTGCGACTCCCTCTTTGTGGTAAACCAAGACAATGGAACATTCGAGGTCAGGGAAGAACGAATGCAAAGATACTTGTACAAATTACAAGTGGTATTGCATCGGTTCAAAAAATGGACTTTGCAACATGTACCTCAGGATCAAAACAGCGAGGTTGATGCCCTCGCTAACTTGGAGTCGTCGGTCGAAGATGACGAGATCAACTCGGGAAGTCATACAGCTTATGAGATCGGTGGTGGAAGAAGGCCATACCGAGATCAACTCAACAAGCCTAACTTGGGACTGGAGGAATAAGTACGTGGAATATCTCAGGACTGGTAAGCTGCCCTCGGGTCCAAAAGAATCGAGGGCCCTGCATACAAAGGCAGCCCGATTTAGCCTATCCAAAGAAAGAACTCTATTCAAAAGAACATTCGATGGCCCACTTGCAATATTTCTAGGGCCGGGGGGATATTGAGTACGTTTTGAAGGAAATCTACGAAGGTACTTGTGAAAATCATTCGGGTGCTGAATCGTTGGTTAGAAAAATAGTCAAAGCCGGTTACTACTAGATCGACATGAAAAAAGATGCGAAGGAATTCGTGCGAAGATGTGATGAAGGCATTCTCCGATGATTCATTGAGCCGGATAACTGCTACATTAGGTCTTGTCACCATCGCCATTCATGAAACGGGGGATAGACATCGTTGGCCCCCTTCCACGGGCGCTCGATAAGGCTCAATTTATTTTATTTATGACGGATTATTTTTCTAAATGGGTGGAAGCACAGGCATATGAGAAGGTCAGAGAAAAGAAGTCATCGATTTTATCTGGGTCCACATCATATGTCGGTTCTGAATACCGGCCGAGATTGTGTGCGACAACAGGAAATAATTTATTGGCATCAAAGTAAGCAAGTTTCTCGAAGACCATAAGATCAAAAGGATCTTATCCACTCCCTACCACCCTAGTGGGAACGGACAAGCAGAATCCACCAATAAAACCATAATCCAAAACCTCAAAAAGAGGTTGATCGACGCCAAAGGAAAATGGAAGGAAATCCTGCCCGAAGTCCTTTGGGCATATTGTACAACTTCAAAGTCTAGTACCGGGGCCACCCCGTTCTCGCTGGTTTACAGTACCGAAGCTTTAATACCGGTTGAGGTCGGAGAACCAAGCATCAGATTCTGATATGCAACAAAGGAATCGAACAACGAGGCTATGAGTACAAGCCTGGAGCTACTAGATGAAAGGCGCAAAGCCTCCCTTGTCCGGCTGGCTGCCCAAAAATAGCGGATCGAAAGATATTACAATCAAAGGGACAACCTTCGACACTTCAATACCGGGGACTTGGTACTAATAAAGGTCACAATGAGCACCCGAAACCCGAACGATGGGAAATTAGGGCCGAACTAGGAAGGACCATATCAAATTATCGAGATCACCGAAAAAGTGTCTTACAAGCTCGGAACAACGAACGACGAGCAATTACCGAACAACTGGAATATAACTCATTTAAAGCGATATTAATGCTAAGGTACGACCCTATTATTTATTTTATTTACATTTTAAACTAACACTTGCAGGTAACAAACAAGGGACGATACGGGATCCTAGGTCTGAAAGCACGCGTTGCACTCTTTTTCCCTTGAACCGGCTTTGTCCCAAATGGGTTTTCCGGCAAGGTTTTTAACGATGCAACAAGTAAATCGTGCTAACTTAGAATTGAAGGACGGCTACGAACCGGTGGCAATGATCACAACAATATTTGAGGCCTCTCTTTGGTCAGCCATGAATATTGGGGGCATTACCCTCAGATATCGACGTTAGCCAGGAAAGAAACTTCATGATTGAAGGGTCTCGATCAATAGGATTTATTGCAAGGGCCAAATGGTCAAATGAACCGTGCCCACATAGATCACTCGAGCCCTGGCACAAAACATGTATACATGTACAACTATTATGCACAAGAGTAAAACGAAGTCTCTTCCTTGCACATAAACATCTTGTCCTTTAGCATTGTTTGCATTTCTAAAGGAATTTCCTACACCCGATCCCCTAAAGGTTTCGATCCCAACGGCCATCTTAATCCGAGTTCGAACAATCACTCTCATTCGGGGACTATTGTCCAAAAATGATCTCGATTGGTCCTAGCTATCAGAGCTCGGGGCAAAAGACCTATTAGGCATCGTCCGAATTTCAAAGGCTACGGCCACCCCCACTCGGGGACTGTTATCTTAGGCATACCCGGATAACTTGGTATAGCAAGCCCACTGGGAGACACCCAAACTAAAAAGGCTACGGCCATATTAACACGGCTTGGAGACATCCAAGACCTGAAACAAAAACAAGGCCTTCAAAAATTTTCATAACCGATTCTAAAGGCTACCCTCGGCGAACTATAAACCTAAACTACTTTGGGAAAAGTTCTCGGTAACACCGAATCCATACGATGCCTTAAAATAAATTAATGTTAAAGGCAAGGTTTGTTCGAACCTTCGAACATAACCTAACTATTTCATGCTAAGGCATTTCGATCTTTGCGAATACAAATAAAAACACAAAGGAAAAATTCAAAAGTTGTGAAAGGGAAAAAGCCTTATATATATCAAAATTTCTTTTTACAAGAGCTGAATAGCCCCGATACAAATTTTTTACAAAGGCCGAACGGCCTCAACAAAAAGATGATACAAAAAATAAAAGGCAAAAATGCCTAAAAAGATCTTGAATGGCCTAGTCTTCATCGGGGGCCACGTCATCGCCTACGGGGTCTTCGCCACCATCGGACTCACCCGAATCTTCAGACCCCTCGGAATCTTCCTCCTCGGGATAAGCCAGCTTCCTGGCCTTGGCTTTGTATATCTTGGCACTCTCAATTTCAGCCAATAAATCAAAATCTCGAGCATGGACTCCCTCGAGGGCCTCCCTTCGGGATTGTCACTTCACGTGATTCACCATATTTCTCGTCACCATATTTCTCGCTTGGTCCTAAGCCACTTCGGTATCGGCCTTGTGCTGGGCCACCCTATCATCGGCCTCGACCCTGACCACGACAACCTCTGACTTGGTCGCCTCAAACTCCTTGGCTAGATGTTCTTGACCAGAGACAGCCGAGTTCAGCTGAGACTGGAGCTCCTCAATCTTTTTGGCCTGTACCGAGGTTTTTTCCTGTGCAGCTCGAAGCTGGACCTCAGCCGAAGCCAACTGTGCCCGGCAGTCTCATTCTCCTTCTCAGTTTTGACCGTATCCACCTCCATCTGGAGATGCTCGGTCTGGTCAAGTTTGTTTTGAACCTGCGGGTTCGGATCGTTAGCCAATGCGTCTGACTCATCGTCACTAACTTCAAAAACTCTTCTTACCTGCTCGACCAGGTCGGCATGCTCCTTCCGATCCGCTTCTAGCTCAGCCTGGAGTTTCTCACTACGAAGCTTGTAAGCATTCCTCTTCTTAGTAAGCTCCCGAATCTTGACCTCGTGATGTTTTAACTCCTCCCGATATCAGAGAAAGGTCTCGTGATGAAGCACCGAGGTTTGCAAGCACAAAGGAAAATGTTACGATTGTTTATGACTTAATCTAAGTACATAATAGAGGGGCATTCGAAGTTACACAATTTAACTCATGTTGAGCTTCGTTGAACAGGTAGGGCGCTTCTACCTCATTCATCTTGGCTTGATCCTCTTCGGTCACCAAGCACCGAAGATAACTGGCAATCTCTATGGGGGCGGAGAGAACCCGGGCATCCTCCGGAATGGACATAACGATTGACCGCTTCCGGGTAGGATCTAAACTCGGATTACTAATTTCAGACTTGAAGAAGACCCGCCAGCTCCCGGAGATGGTATCTTCTTTGGTACCAGTAAGTCACCCAACCCGGTGACGTCCTTCGAGGCGGTAGAATCCAAGCCATCGAAGAAGTTGTTAAAAAAATTTGTTGCTCCTAGGGGTCCCTCGCTGAGGTGACCTTTCAACGTCTGAGCCTCGTTTATCACAGAATCAATAAATGAAGGCGACTCTGAGAGATCTATCACCCCAAGTGCGTCCTTCGGTACATTATCTTCTGCCTGAGGAGTACCGAACACGGTCTCTTTGTCGACCTCCCCATCTCGGGGCAAAATGGCCTCGACCCTCCCTAGTTCGGAGGCCTAGGCCACTGCCTCTTCATCGGCCACCCTAGTTCGAGGCAGTTCGGTATCGCTTCTCACGCAGGTCACCAATTTAGAGTTTTCTTCTTCTTCTTCGGACTCATCCCTCAACCAGTGGAGTGAGTCCGATGGGAGTTCTCGGGCGCTAGTACTTTCTTTGGATGTGCGCACCAGCCGCCTCTTCGGTTTCTTCTGCTCCGAGCTCGGGGAGTTCGTAGCTTTTCTTCTTTTCTTCTCTTTATCCTGCTTCGGAGCAGGGGGCTCGGTGAAAATGTCATTATTACCGGACGGAGGCCTCATTTCAACATCTTTTGGTAAACCTGCAAAAGGAAAGTAAAACAAGTTAGAAATCGACAACGTGAAAGTAGGTCGAACGTGACCTAAAGAAAAAATCTCACCATGAGAATGAGCCTCCCAACAGCCCTTCGAAAGCTCACGCCATGAGCGCTTAGAGTAAGATCTCTGTGTTGCGATACCCTCGACCCACTCCTTGAGTAGAGGAACTGCATCCAGCATCCGAGCAATAGCTGCACCATCACAAAATATTGATGAGAAGGGAGGAAAAGGAAAAGCGATAAAAGGGTTTTCTTTTTTAGGAACGAATTTTGAAGTCTTTGCCATTGCTTCTAAATAGTGGAGAAAAGAAAGTGCTGATAAAAGAGGAGGTGTGATTAGCAGATAACTTATGTAAGCTTTTAGAAAACTAGAAGATGAGAGTGATGAGGTTTTCTTAAAGCACAAGAGCAAAAGTTTGAATGTAAAATTTCTAAATGAATGAATGAAAGGGTATTTGTAGTTTTCTCAAACGGCGATTCGCATCCTGAAGTGGCCGACCGTTAACTGACACGCATTTAATGCCTTGAAAATTGGACCGACGGGACGTAATTGGACCGACGGGACGTTTCAACTATTCTTATCACTTAAATCATGGTTTCATCGTCATGATTTATCGAAGTGAGAATCGGAAGCTCGTATCGTTTCTCATCATTTACTCTCCGAAAAATAAGAGGATTTTACGTCATGATTTTATCACTTACGTCATGATATATCGAAGTGAGACTCGGAGGCTCATATCGTTTCTCGTCATCTACTCTCCAAACAATAAGGGGATTATCTATATACGGGTAAAACTGGGCTCGATATTCGATCGAGCTTCCAACCTCCCTAATTAAGGCCAGGGTCGAAATATCCGTAATCGGGTAGAAGTCGAGCTCGAAGTTCGATCTTACATCTGACACAATCAGCCAAGATCGAAATATGGTAATTAAGATCGGACCCAAAGCATTGCTAAAATTAGTCATCGACACCACCAGATTTTTTCTCGAGTTTACCGAAGTCATAACCGGTCCTGGTCATAACAGTCTCAAGGAATATATTGCCAGCTTATCCGAAATTCCCGCAATTAACCGGACATTATGCCGAAAATCACGGAATATACAAAAAAAGGAACCAACGGTCAACAAATCAAGGACATTTTTACCTTTTATGGTATAATAGAATAATACCTAAAAGGTAAATTCCTCTAATATATGGAGGGAGCCTCACAATTCATGAAAGAAGGGCAACATATACTGATAAGCAATACATTCTCTGAGTTCTTACTCTTTGGTATCTTTGTGTCAATCAAAGTGCATTCAACTCAAGGGTGGCTTGCTTTCCTAAGCTGAAATCATTCAATTCATGTGGTTTGCAGTTAATATATCGTTATTTATTTCAATTGCAATCAAATTTATCGCTTTGTATCAAGTTAATCTACATATCCTTTAAATCACTAACAACTTCAATTGTTATCCGATTACGAGGGTAAACAATGTTGTATATATAGAGGAGGAGACATGACAACAATAGGATTTTTTATTGTTTGTCTTGTATTAGATTTGGTTGTTTAATTCCCTTTTCCTTTCGTTTTCGGCTTCCTATTGGCACTAAAATTAGTACTAATATGGTAATTTTAATACCACAAACTTTACAAGTACTTCCTCTCATTTTGTCAAGACAAAGAACTTGAAACAAGAGATAATTAGTGCAATCCAAATAGAAGAATATCTCATTCAAGTTCTGTGGGAAAAAGAATTTCACGGAACAATTTTCAACAAATCCAAGGGAATTAGAAACAAACCAAAATTCCCCTACATCCCTCTTTCATTGTAGAAAAATACAACATTAATGATAATACTTGTATTTAAAGGAAACAAAAGAATTGTATGCAGTATATGTTGTAGTATTAATTTTTCAAAAGTATAAGTAAATTAGAAAGAAACAGGGGAAGGAGCTGGAGCATCAGCTACATCTTCGAGTGCAGCTCCGTTGCTTGAGAGCTCAATCATAGCACGGTGTGGGCTGGTCCTCTGCTTGTTGCATAAATCTGGCAAATACACTCCTGCACATTTCCAACATACGCAATAATATTACTGTCGGAAATAAAGTCCACTCATAAGGGTGCTCTTAAAGCCCAGTAACTTTAGTTATTACTATAATCTTAGACCAGCGATTACTAGTGATTCTGGCTTCATGCAAGCGAGTTATAGCCTGCAATCCCAACTGAGGACGGATTTTTGGTGTTAGCTCACCCTCGCAGGGTCGCAACCCTTTATCCCGGCCATTGTAGCATGTGTGTTGCCTAGGGCATAAGGGGCATGATGACTTGACGTCATCCTCACTTTCCTTTGACTTATCACCGACAGTTTGTTCGGAGTTCCAAAATAAGTACACATACAATGTACAACAAAATATACTCCTGCACTCTTCTCTAAGTTTTTCGTTTATAATTTACGCGCTATCTAATATGTTTAGATTATCGGATTCTAACAATTACTAAACCAGAAATACATTATATACGGTGAACAACTTTACTGTAACCTAGTTGGGCTTATACAAGTAAACATACGGTGTACAACTAAATATACTGAATACATCGATCTTCTCCGTTAATAACATTAGGGTTTAGACTGTCGAATAGGGGTTGATCCAATACATCATGACAACCACCACCGGCCGCAGTTCAATCTTCCTCTTTTCCTATGAAGAACAAGTAAGTTCTCCGTTTATAATTCACGCGCTATATATCTAATATATTTAGATTATCGCATTCTAACAATTACTAAACCAGAAATACTAATGCAGGGGATCAAAAAATAACTCAACTATGTGGTGCCTATATATCACAGAAAGAAAATAAAGGAAGAGGGAAAATGCTAATGTTGTTACCTTCTCCAGCAGCTAAGTTGAAGTAAAGGTCAACAATGTTAGCACATTTTTGGTAACAAGCAGAGGAGCAGAGTTTAGAAGTGAATAGAGAATCAAGCAAAGCATCAGAAGAAATCCCAACAGAGTTCCTGTCAACTCCACAAGCATCAACACATTCATCTGTCTCAATGTGTTCTTTCATGTTTCCAACAACAACCTCAGATGTCTTACATTGATACTCCACCTTCCCATCTTCCCCTGCTGAATTCTCCAACAAACACCTCTTCCCTGATGTTGCGATCGCAAAACCACACACATTTGTTGGCAAATCCTCACAAACGAAATTCCCTGAGAATAAATTTACACATACCCAAAAATAATTTAAATTTACACGTCGTGGTCAGAAATTCTAAGAAGAGGATTTTAAAAAGTACAAAAATATATGATTAAAAGTTGTGACTTAAAGTAATTCTTGAACCATCTATGTCATTACACTAAAAGATTGTCTTAAGTCGAGGAACAATTTATTATAACTCTACTATTTGTGCAATATAATTTTTCATTCAATTAAAACCCTCCAGATCATGTCGCTCCGCCCCTGATCGTGAGATGAAAAACTACTATGGATATTGCAAATGAAAACATGCATTCTACATATTCAAAAGAAAATTAAACAAACTATGATGGAAATATATTGTGTGCATGAAATAGGGAAGAAGATTAGATTAGATATATTCAATACGTACCCAAAGTGCCTTGGAGGAAAAGGGCGCTAGCAAAGAAAACAATTATGGAGTATTTCATAGTGGAGGACATTTCTAATTTTATTTCTTCCCTTTTGGAAAATTTCCTTTTTTGCTTTTTGAACTCGAGGAAAAAAAATGGAGTTAGGAACTATGGGGTTCTTGAGATGAATGGAGGGGTTTCTTGAATTTATATAGGGAAATTAGGAGGAGGAATAGGAGGAAAATGCGGTTTGAACTTAGAATTCTTTGTCACCCTCTTAGTTGTTCTTTTATTTTGGATATTATTAATCTTCTTTCATTTTTTTAATTTTCAGCTTATAAGGTCGTGTATGCCCTTCCTAAATTTTGACGAATTCTCTGAATTTGGTGTGCACGAATAGAAGGGAAGGATCTTTTAGTGGAGCCCACGCGTTTGCTTCTGTCATTTATTTTATTTAATTTTATTTCTTTATTACTAAAGAATTAATTGTTTCGTTGAATTTCTTGCTGTTTGTAGTAAGTTTACTTCTTGCCTTCTAAGTTCTAGTTGACGCCTAACAAGTAGTACGCGTTTTTTGTCTGCTAATTGAAGTTTCAAACACTAGAAGTTGTCAATGAAAATCATATTTCAGATTCTCATAGTTTCCTAATCTATATTTCAATTAAATTGTTAGTTTCCCACTAAAAGGTTAACTAAATTTCCATATCTTTACTATAAACCAAATAATGTTTACGTGCATGCTTCAATTAGAAACTTCAATCGATCGAGAGTAGATTTTGATAAAAGAGCTTGTCTAGTTATGATTTTTGAGGGGATGATTAAAAATTGAACGTATTACATCTCCTATTATTAGAAAGCTAAAGTGGAAATGAATTTTTTCTCCTAACAATTAATATGCATAATTAGAGTGAATTTTCTCTCCTACAATTAATATGCTAATAGTACATGTTGAACTAAGTTGTCAACAATTAATGGACACAATTTATGCACCTAGCTAGTTTGGTTAACCATAAGCAATCTTAAGCCCCGATAGATTGCGGGCTTATTTGGTACGAGGGATAAGAGATAATTAGTTCCCAGATTAAATTTAAGATGAGTTTATCCTACGTTTGGTTAGGATAAAATCGCGGTATGCTCCTGAGATTAGTTATTCGGGGATTGTAGTGTTATTTTTATCCTTATGTGATGATGGGATAACAATCACGGGATAACTAATTCCGAAATAATTAATCTTGGGATAACTTGTTTCCCAACCAAACGACCCCTTAGAGTACTAAGTGGAGTTCAACTGAATCCATTTTGTTAAGTTCAAAAACTATAAATTTATAAGTAAAAACAAAGTAAATTATGTTTTAATCGCATAATTTTAAATAATCACTCACTTTAATAGAAAGAGTCTGAATTCATTAACGTTAAATTCTGATAAGTGTATGTACGTGAAAAGTCACAAACTTCTGTGGAAAAAATAGCAGCAACGAGTAAACAAGTTTTATTTTATTTTGGATCAAAAATTATGAAGAGAATGGACAACCTAGGGATGTTACCGAGGAGATACTTCTGAATGAGTCAAGTCAATTCCATGTATTAATGTCTTAATTCATGTTTAGCAAGTTGATTTCCTTTAATTTTTATAAATGGAGTATAGTCTTATAAGTAGTACATTAATATTTTCTTGTAATGTGCATCTGTCACGGGTCAAAAACTCACTATTGGAATCACTAAATATTTCATACAACTACAACAACAACAACAACAACAACCCAGTATAATTCCACTAGTGATGTCTGGGGAGGGTAGTATGTACGCAGACTTTACCCCTACCCTGGTGTAGAGAGGCTGTTTCCGATAGACCCTCGACTCCCTCCCTCCAAGAACTCTCCACCTTGCTCTTAGGGTAACTCGAACTCGCAACCTCTTGGTTGGAAATGGAGGGTGCTCACGACTAGAGCAACCCACTTTTGTCTCACTAAATATTTCATACGTGTTATGAAAATAATTGTATTGTGGATGTCCATTTATTACTCCGCTATAGATAATTTTCCCGAAAAAGATTATACATTTGGTACTCTATTGAAGTTTATCTACAAGCAGCTGATGCAGACAGGTTGCAAGCAACTCAATAAAATGATTTGCAGCAGCTTCTTATTAAACAGGCAGGTTGCAAGCAGCTCATGCAGACAACTTACAAGCAGCTCAAGAAAAACCTCGCAACTGCTTCATTTCTTCTATAAATAGAGAAATTTTTACTCCATTATACATATGAGTTTGAAGTTGAATAATATATCAATCTCTCTCTATAGTTGTCTTCGGTTTATTTACTTTATAGTTTTTGCTTTATAACACGTTATCAGCACAAACTTTATCATTTTGAGCACTTATATTTAATTTATATTCGAGAATCCTAATTAGGCAAAAAGCAAGGAATTGGGAAGACCCATAAACCCCCCAAATGATACGAAAAGGTTGATTGTGCAATCTTAGGGTTATATGAAAGCCCTATTTCTTTTAGTTCTATGTACAGAGGGATCCAGAGCGGATGTTTATAAGGGTTCAAGAACGATATGCTCAGATGCTTCGGCCCAGGGTCAGAGCTACTCTGGAGTATTTGTATCTCTTCATCGCCGTCACTCTTTTCTCTATTCTTGTCGTTATTCACGCCAATTATGTTCAACAGCCTGGTTGCTCAAGTGAGCTGTCTAGAGTGAACATCTCAGAGGCACAACTTATTCAAAACAAGTGTGGCGATGCTATTATCTTTGTGGTTAGATCTTGTTCATTCCGAGGATCATAAGGCAGATTATATCTTTGAGATGGTGAGTTTTTCTTCTTGGCAGTGGTGATGTAGATATCACTTACATATGAAGTGGTCAAATTTGCGCAAATTAATTATTTGAGCTATTTGCTTATATTTTAATATCTTTATCATGGCTTGCTTGGTTATATGTTACATATATAGTACCTATTTTGGGATTTGTTTTCATCCTAATTATCTTAATAAAGGATTACAAAGTGGATAACATTGTTAGATCCACTTAAACTCTAGCAGAGTTTGCAAGATATATACAACCACCAGAAATGGTTATGTTTCGTAAATCTCATTGTAACTAAATTTTATTAACCAGCAGAAGTGGTATATGCCTATGACCACCAGAAGTGATAATTTAGGTTTTCTATGATTACAATTAAAGATAAGCTAGAGAAATATTTTCTATATCACATGTACGCCTCGATTTGCTCCTGAAGTAGTAAATATTTTAAAAGAGGTTGAAGCATTACAATTTGATGTGATTAATGCGCGTTCAGATAATTATGTTTGATTTTCTGAAGTATGAAAATCTTTGATAAATATTAATCTATTCCCTGAAGTGAATGTGATAATATTAATAAAGTCGTAAATATGAACGCGCTCTTGATGTAAATATATTACAATTTACCTTCAGAAGAGTTAATATGACTGAGAGTATAAATACTCAATAATTTGTATTTTATATTTGCTCATGAAGAAGTAATACAATTGAAATTTTCTCCTGAAGTAGGAAAATATTTTGAAGCAGTGTCTTGCTGTGCTTAAACAAAAAAATGAGCTATTCAAAGTTATTTTTGAAGCACATTTTCATTCCCAATGAAGAAATACCACAACTCACCTCCTGAAGAGGTAGAATAATAGAGGATATAAATATTATTTTTGTAGCATAAAGATCATTTTCTCACGTACCTGTTGTACGTAAAATATCTTGGATAATTTTATTAAGTATCATTCTAAGGCAAACGCATTCTTGTAGAATGTTTTCTACTACAACCACATTGATATATTATGGTTAGTTGTCATTAACTACCCCGAAGAAAATAACATCTCATGTATATTTTCCTGAAGGATGTAATGACTATGTGGTTGTCACTTTGCTATAAAATATTCAGATGTTAATGGCGTTTCTCCATGAAAGAGATATTTGTCACAAAGTTGGTGGTAAAAATATTGAAATCCTTGATTTCTGACATTTATAAATTTAGAATTGTCTTTATATTATTTATTTGATTATGATTTTCTCTCATGATATCAGAAGTGTCTGAGAAATATTTAATAGTACAAAATATATTAAAAACTCCTGAAAAACTAACTGTTTGTCTAGAAGACACGTGACACCAGTAGTGTCCGAATAATATTAGATTGTGAATAATAAATGAAGGCTCTCGAAGAGCTTACATACAAATATGTCATTCATATTATATGATTATGGTCAAAATATATATTGTAGTAAACCCAAAGTTTACTAATACAAATGGCTATCATATTGAGACTACGAATGATTGGAAGATTGAAAATCTTCATGTTTTCACAATCATAGGGGGTAAAATAATACATATGTGAGAAGTGACCCACCTCACCTTATTCTTCAATTTGTATTGTATCATGTATCACAGTAAACTAGAAGTTTACTAATGCAAAAGCAGTCACAGTAAATCAGAAGTTTTACTGAGGCAAAAGTAACTACAGTAAATCAGCTGATACAAAAGTAGCCACAGTAAATCAAAAGTTTACTAATGCAAAAGTTTATGCCATAGTAAATCAGAAACTTACTAAGAGATAGCACATGCCATGATAAACTTGAAGTTTTTATTTGACATTTTTAAATGAGCTATTTGAGAATTCAGATAAGCATGTACTAAAGAACTAGAAGATTCTTCAACAATTCTCTTGTGTTGCTTGTTCTCATAATAAATTGATTATACCAGCTAAAGTTGGGACTAAAAATTTTGAATTATAGAATATATAAAAGGTGAATATGGGCCCATTCACCTATCATGTGAATCACTTATAGATGCATATATGAGATGGTTACATGGTGGTTTATTGTCAACCTACAGTTTGGCATTTGAAATTGCCTTTCTTAATTAAGAGCATAATTTTCAGGTTACGTAATCAAGATAGTTCATCTTGATGATGATAATTTATATCCAAGCTAGTTTAGTATTGAATACCTCCTATTAATGACTAAACTATTGCTTATAAGAACAAAGCCTCAGGTATTGGTCTAAGATTTTTTAAATTGCACACAACGACACTTGTATGCATCAGACCAACAACATATAATAAGTCCTCCCCTCACAATTGGTTTAGGATCAGAAACCAAATATTTTTACCATCTAATAACTTATGATATGTGGTATATGATTAATTTATCTACCACAATGCATAAAGATAGGTTTCCCAAAGAAGATTGGGGATATGAGTTAGTTTTTCTAACATTTGGGGGATGGAATAAACAACTAAAAAATATGCTATATGAATCGAATTATCATTAATATGATCCTCATTTAGACATAATTCAAGTCAAATGTCAGAAGCATTTGCTGATCCAAAATTAAATATCATATTTCAGCTGCAAATGCTCCTATTAAAATACCTGAAGGATAAGGTTTACTGCACACATGAAGCGTAGTAAACCGATTGGTTCAAAGGTAACAATCCTTGAGAAGGATAGGAGCAAATGATCAAAATGATCACAATGAGGAGGAAATGAGCTCTAGAAGAGCCAACGACATAACATTTCTTGAAACTCCAGAAGAAGTTCAGGTACCTGAAAATAAAGAAAGTGATGAGATCTCAACAAGTTATGTCACTTGCAAACCGATACAAAATGATCGTCGATGATATATTTGATACAATATAGTGCAGAATATTATAACAGATTGTGAGGATCAGACATTTAGTCCAGCCACCTGAAGATGTCATGCCATTTAGATGCAAGTCATAACCTATATGACTCATTTGATCAAATTTATATAAAGATACCTGAAGGATTTAAAATGCTTGAAGCATATAATTTAAAGTATCGAGAAATGTACTCAATCGGATTATAAGAATCTTTGTATGATTTAAAACAATCAGGGCGCATGTGGTATAATCGCCTCACTGAATTGATGAATGAAGGTTATATAAATGATAGTGTTTGTCCATGTATTTTTACAAAGAAAATAACATTAGAGTTTGTTATACTTGTTGTTTATGTTAATGACATAAATCTCATAGGAACTCCAGAAGAGCTCCAAAGGGAAAAACTTTGTCTTATTCTGCAAATTGAATATTTAGCAGATGAGATCTTTATCCATCAATCTGTCTATACAGAAAAGGTCTTAAAACGCTTTTACATGGACAAAGCGCACCCATTAAGTACACCAAATGGGTGTTCGATCACTTGAAGTGAATAAGGATCTGTTCTGACCTCCAGAAGAGGATGAGGAACTCCTTGATCATGAAATACTCTATCTCAGTGCAATTGGTGCACTTATGTATCTTGCTAATGCTAACAAAGGTGGTGCAGATCATATTGGTTATGCAGATGCAGGTTATTTATCCGATCCCTATAAAACTCGATCTCAAATCGGTTATGTGTTTACATGTGGAGGTATTGTCATATCATGGCGCTTCACAAAGCAATCTATTGCTACTACTTCTTCAAATCATGCTGAGATAATAGTTATTCATGAAGCAAGTAGGGAATGCGTATGGTTGAGATGATCAGAAATTCATTTTATTCAAGAAAAATATGGTTTGGAATGTGATAAAAGATCCACAATTTTATACGAAGACAATGTTGCATGCATAGCCCATTTAAAGGGAGGATTTATAAAAGAAGATAGAACGAAACACATTTCACCAAAATTATTCTACACACATGATCTTCAGAAAAATGGTGACATCGATGTGCAACAAATCCGTTCAAGTGATAATCCAACAGATTTGTTCACTAAATCTTTGCCAACTTCAACTTTTGAGAAGATGGTATACAAGATTGGAATACGAAGACTCAAATATTTAAAACAAGGTTTTCATCAGGGGGAGTGAAATACACGTTGTATTCTTTTTTCCTTACTAAGGTTTTTCCCATAAGGTTTTCCTTAGAAGGCTTTTAATGAGGTAGTTAGAAATGCGTATTACTAAATATGTGTACTCTTTTTCCTTCACGAGGATTTTTTTCCACTGGATTTTTTCCTAGTAAGGTTTTAACGAGGCACCATATCTTTTAATGAACATCCAAGGGGGAGTGTTATGAAAATAATTTTATTGTGGATGTCTATTTATTACTTCGCTATAGATAATATTCCTGAAGAAGATTATATGTTTGGTACTCTATTTAAATTTATCTACAAGCAGCTGATGCAGGCAGGTTGCAAGCAACTCAATGAAATGATTTACAACAGCTTCTTATTAAACAGTCAGGTTGCAAGCAACTCATGCAGGCAGCTTACAAGCAGCTCAAGAAAATCCTCGCAGCTACTTCCTTTCTTCTATAAATAGAGGAATTTTCAGTTCATTATACATATGAGTTTGAAGTTGAATAATATATCAATCTCTCTCTATAGTTGTCTTCGGTTTATTTATTTTACAGTTTTTACTTTATAACACGTAATAAAACTTTTTTTTATCATTTATCTTCAAAAGGAAGTTCATAACATCACCTACATATTACATTTTTCTTTTTGTTAATGTCTTGGGGAAGTTTTCGCGTGGGTGAAAACGCTAAACAACTTGTCTATAAACTCACAATTGGAACCCCTTGACTTGATAGTGTGAAACAAAAAGTCTATTGACGGTTAATATTATAACTTAAACTCATTGAATAAGTATTACTACTATTTATGATGTAGGAGCAAAGAAAAGAGTTAAAATAATTGTAATAAACCTAATCTAGATTCAGATTCTCAAAATATGGTCTACACGTCTTAGCTATTTCTATTCTCCCATTTTGTCAATGAATTCTTTAGAAAATCCAATTGCATAATTATTAGACATGATAATAGGCGGGTTCAGAAATTTAAGTTAACTAAATATAGCGTATATTATACATTTGTTGTTCTTGTAATTACAACGTAACCACATACGTGGGTTCGGTCCTTCAAGACCTGTTAGAGCTCTCTTCAACCTGCTTATGGCTAGATCAATCGGTTTTATTTAGCGAGGAACCGTTTCACTCGGCGTCGAATGATCAAAGCTAAAAGCTTTAGGCATCTCCTTTTGAACCCTAGCTTCTTCTTCGATCCAAAAGCCTTCAATCGCATGTGCGATGTGTCTAGAGTTTACCTTCGGATATCAAAGCATGTTCAGCATCGGGGAATTATGCTTTTTCTCCCGCCTCGCCTCAGCTTTGCGGTCGTGCATATATTTATGTATATAGTTCGAACTGAAAACAGTACTACCCTACGCGAATAGACCGTCGCCAATACACTCCAAGGCGTAGAAGTTTGTCATGGACCATTGTAAGATTGGGATAACGGTATCCAAAAACCCAAGTTATTGGATTTATTCTGCAGCCTAAGATCAGAGAGATGTGAATTCTGAACTCAGCTCAAAATCTTAACCGAGAATGCCAGGATAAGTGGGACCCTCTTAATTACCAGCCTTACACTTACATCCCACATTTGCCAGCGCCAAATTAAGAGAATAACAAACAGTACCACAATAATCAATTACAAAGTATATTACTCGTTAGCTTCAATTTTATATTGTATTTTCTTCCTTTTCTTTTTCAAAAAGAATACTTTTCTGTACTTAAAGACTTTTAACATTAATTTTTTTGATTTTACCCTTAATGACATATTTTTTTATAGCCACCAAAATGTCATCTCACAAGTTCAAAGTATACTTTTCGTATATATCAAAAGTTTTTCTTTCTTCTCTAAACTTCGTGTCCAATTAAACATTGTCTACAAAAAGAAAAGGGTGGAGTATAATAACATAAGTATTTTAATAGGCGATAGACGAGACCAATTAATTGAAATTAAGATTAATGTTTAGTAGTAACTAGTAAGTCTTTTAGTTTGATTAAAGATTGTAAGTTTAACTAGTGAGTAGTGAAACAAAATATAGACAGAATGAATATCCAATATTCATACATACAGACACAGTAGTATTAGTTTTGACTTGGAATATAGTTGTTGTAGTAAAGGATGAGAAAGAAATTTTTGTGATCACAAATCACTAAGCCAAAATCAAAAGTAAAGCAAAATTACCAATGGCGGTTTCAACTACCACAGCGCCAACTTCAAACTTTAGCTTCTCTAGTTCTCATTCCATTTCTCGCCTATCTCTTTTTCAACTATTCACTCTACACAAAAAGACTTCATTTTTGTACACCAAAAACAGTAGAAAAAGAAGGTGTGGAGATGGGGGAGTGAGGTGCATGGTCATTAAGAGTAGTGCAGCAGAGGCTATAAAAACCAAGAAACAGAATGGATATAAGCTGCAGACTTTAACTAGCTGGTTATTGAAGCAAGAACAAGATGGGGTTATCGAGTCTGAACTTACAATTGTTATTTCAAGTATTTCTATGGCTTGTAAGCAGATTGCTTCACTGGTTCAGAGAGCTGGCATTTCCAAACTTATTGGAGGTCAAGGTGCTGTTAATGTTCAAGGAGAGGATCAGAAGAAGCTTGATGTTGTCTCTAACGAGGTTCATAACACATTCTTGTATTTTGCTTCTTCTTTTTTTAACCATCCACTTTACTAATTCGAGTTTGTGCCAAATAGGCCTACTGAGGGGTAAACCGTCGAACCAGTTACCTTTCTTGTGCAATCCTCAATGGGAACTAGGACTTTCACTACCTCCAATTCAATAAGATTATCTTCTGTTGCTTTGAAAGTGTGGTATTGATTAACATCTAGTGTAAGGTCAAACATTAAACTAAATTTCAAGTTTTCCTGGAATTCAAAGAAT
This sequence comes from Nicotiana otophora, assembly GCA_000715115.1. Taxonomy (NCBI): domain Eukaryota; kingdom Viridiplantae; phylum Streptophyta; class Magnoliopsida; order Solanales; family Solanaceae; genus Nicotiana; species Nicotiana otophora. The sequence goes on along the minus strand of AWOL01S0095206.1, from coordinate 44,070 downwards.
AGAAAACCAACTTTTGTGATCCAAATTTATTTGACCTCAGAAGAATGACATAGAACTATTATCTCTTCACATGAAGAAAATGAGATTGATATGTCAAAGATGGACCAGTGTTCATGCTTAAAAAGGGAGTAATAATTAGGCGTAATAAGTGAACTTGCTATTAATGTGGTTACAAGTTGTGTCACAATGAATCCCTCTTCCCAGTACCTTTGAACAAGCTTATAGATTGTGCCCAAACAAAGATGCACTAGTTGTCAAGGAACAAATTTATGGTTAGTATTATTTAGTTATAGATGAGTATTATTGAGGCTAGGTAACTGAAGGTTGATGTTAATTGTTTGAACAGGTATTCTCTAATTGTCTAAGGTCAAGTGGACGGACAGGGATTATAGCATCAGAGGAAGAAGACGTACCAGTGGCAGTAGAGGAGAGTTACTATGGAAACTACATTGTCGTATTTGATCCTCTTGATGGATCATCAAATATTGATGCTGCTGTATCTACTGGCTCTATCTTCGGAATATACAGTCCAAATGATGATTGCCTCAGCCTCGTTGATCTTGAAGATACTACCACGGTACTAACTGGACTACCTACATATCTTCCATAAAAATAGCTCATAACATCCAGGTTTTATTGGTGACAATGTGGTTTAGTCTCAAATTTATGTTATATCTGCTAGATACTTTGTCCTATAGTTTATTTTCATCTATTTAGTGTTAGAACGATCATCAAAATAGTTAGTTAACAATCGAATACATGTCCAAAATTGCAGCTTGACAATGTGGAGCAAAGGTGCATAGTGAATGTGTGCCAACCAGGGAATAACCTTTTAGCAGCAGGCTACTGCATGTACTCGAGCTCTGTGATTTTCGTGCTCACGTTGGGAAAAGGAGTCTTTTCTTTCACCTTGGATCCAATGTTTGGAGAATTCATTCTAACTCAAGAAAACATCCAACTACCAAAAGCTGGAAAGATGTATGCGTTCAATGAAGGAAACTATCAGCTGTGGGATGACAGGTTGAAGGAATACATCGATCACTTGAAGGAACCCGGTCCTAATTGTAAGCCTTACTCGGCTAGGTACATTGGCAGTTTAGTTGGTGATTTTCATAGGACACTTTTATATGGTGGTATATATGGTTATCCGCGAGACAAGAATAGCAGGAACGGGAAGTTGAGACTTTTGTATGAGTGCGCGCCCATGAGCTTTATTGTAGAACAAGCTGGTGGCAAAGGATCAGATGGCCAACAAAGAATTCTTGATATTCAACCAGTTGAGGTGAGAATAAACTAACTGTTACATTTGCTGCTAACAAGAAAAATATGTTAGTAGTAGTTAATTTGGTTTCTTTGTTTCTATTGTTGCAGATACACCAACGCGTTCCATTGTATATTGGAAGCACAGAAGAAGTTGAAAAATTGGAGAAGTACTTGTCTTAGTGACTCTTTCACCCTCTTTAATATTGTAAGCATCAAAACACATGAAGAGCTGTAAATCTGTATATAAATTCAAAGAAACTCTTTTTACAAGTCTTAGCACAAATTCCTGAATAATTATAGGCTCTTGAAAAGCTATGCAGTGATTCAATTCACTATAAAAATTGGGAAGGTGTTCATATGTCATATATTTTCTTCTTAACTCGGCAATTACTTTTACAAACTTAGTTTTGAGTAGCCCAAAGTGGTTCCTCAAGAAATGGGCTTTGGATAGTGATAACATGTTCAATAGGTTAAGAAGTAAAAGGGCAGCCTCGTGTACAAAGCATTTTGCATTCACGCAGGGTTCAGGGAAGGGCCGCAACCTAAGGGGTAAATGATGTAGACAGTTTACTCTAATGCAAGCATTAGTGGTTGCTTCCACGGCTCAAAGCCCTGACCTATAGGTCACAAGGAAATAACTTTACCATTGCTCCAAGGTTGTCTTTCCAATAGGCTAGGAAGTGTTTCCCAAATTTTGGCTGTAATGGCAATGTTAAAGAATATGAGCTTTCAAATGATGGAACTTCTACTATTGCTTCTTCATTGAAATATGCATTACGACCATAAAAACATGAAAACTCCATTATTGTGTTGAGAATTATCCTCTCCTTTAATGACCTTTGATTTTCTGAAGTTTCTTTTTTAAGTCCAAAGAATACATTCTTCCCTTTGCAATAAAAGCATTTAGAAGTGAAATCAACTTTCTGTTGGGATTGTAGGGACACCATTTTCATCCCTTGAATTTTCAGCCGCATATCTAAAGCAAGTTGCTCTTTACTTTTGGAACTTTAGATATTTCTAATGACAAATCATGTTCACACAATTGTCAAAAAGGAAAAGATAAGCTGGCAATCCAATAGTCAATTCAGAGAGACAAGAGAAGAAAGAAATGGCTGAAGCTATTCCAAGATTTACTTGGAACACCAAATTCTCAAGCTCTTCCATTTCTCGTCTCTCTCCTAATTTCCATCTCCTTCCCACTAATATCAAGAGATCACAACAGCTAAATAATGGCAATTTCAGTTCTAATTCCAATTCCAGAATTCGCTGGGAAGCAGTGGGCGTGGAAGGAGCAAAAACAGCCCCAGCACAGATCAAGAAGCCGATAAACCGATATGAAATGATAAACTTGACAACATGGCTGTTGCGGCAAGAACAAGCAGGAAATATAGATGCAGAATTAGCCATAGTTCTTTCGAGCATATCGTTAGCCTGTAAGCAAATTGCTTCGCTTTTACAAAGGTCAAGTATTGTTAACCTTACTGGAGCTCAAGGCACTGTTAATATCCAAGGTGAAGATCAGAAAAAACTTGATGTTATATCCAATGAGGTTAGTTTGCTTTTTTACCTCCCAAGAATTAGATTATTGTGAGTTTAGTGCACTGAAAAATGCTGGTTGAGTTGCTGTAGTTGTTCTGCAATTGTCTAAGATCTAGTGGGAGGACAGGAATTATAGCATCAGAGGAAGAAGATGTACCAGTTGCAGTTGAAGAAACTTATTCTGGAAATTATATTGTAGTGTTTGACCCCATTGATGGATCTGCTAACATTGATATTGCCTTAACCACTGGATCAATATTTGGAATTTATGGTCCAGATCAACAATGCCTTGTAGATATGGATGATGATTCAACGGTAATTCTCTCACAATTTTAACATGAAACTTAAGTATAACAACTATGCCTCAATCCCAAGCAAGTTAGGGTTGGCTGTATGAATCATCGTTGTCCATGTCGCTCCATTTAAACTCAATCTCAGCTCTATATTATATATAAAAAATTAGAACTAATTATGAAAGCACAAAAGTTGAAGGGGAGGCCTTGGAGCAATGGTAAAGTTGTCTTCGTGTGACCTATAGGTCACATGTTCAAGCCGTGGAAGCCGTCACTAATGCTTGCATTAGAGTAAGTTGTCTACGTCACACCTCTATGGGTGCAGCTCTTCCCCGGACCCTGCGTGAACGAGGAATGTTTTGTATACCGAACTGCCTCTTTTTTTTTATGAAAAGCACAAAAAGTTCTTTATATTTTCTACTGACATCTAACAGGAAACGTGAATCACACGGAAAAACAAGTGTTGTTACTTAACATAAGGAGCTTTCAATTTAATTTGCATCTCATGATCCAAATTCTTGGATTTTTAGATTGACCAAGCCAGGGAAAAGTGTATAGTTAGTGTTTGCCAGCCAGGGAGCAATTTAGTAGCAGCAGGATACTGTCTTTATTCAAGTTCAGTGGTCTTCACACTTTCAGTAGGAAATGGAGTATATGCATTTACTCTAGATCCAGCATATGGAGAATTTGTTTTGACACATGAAGATATCAAAATACCAAAGGCTGGAAGAATCTATTCCTTTAATGAGGGAAATTATGATCTATGGGATGAGAAATTACAGAATTATCTTGACCACTTAAGACAACCAGGTCCAAATGGCAAGCCATATTCAGGCCGTTACATTGGTTGTCTTGTAGGTGAAATCCACAGAATGTTGTTGTATGGCGGTATTTATGGTAATCCTAAGAACAAGAATGCCAAGAATGGGAACTTGAGGCTCTTGTATGAGTGTGCTCCAATGAGCTATATCATAGAACAAGCCGGTGGCAAAGCGACAGATGGCACCCAAAGGATACTGAAAATCATGCCTGAGCAGGTAAATTTGAGAACCTCTATTCAAAGAGAGGGAAACTTCAGATTCTTTAACAGCAATATAGTTGAAGATTGAATTTGCACTTGATTCTAAATGATGTAATATAATGATAAAAACGGTTCAAGTAACATAATAGTGTATTTGTTTCATGAGTCCATAGGACCCTAATTACTTTTCTTTGTTGCAGATACATCAGCGAACGCCTATTTTTATTGGAAGCCCGGAAGAAATTGAGAAGCTGGAAAAGTACCTTGCCTGAGTTTGATTTCATCTGATGAGATGCGAGTCATGTACAATAGATATTTTAGTGCATCAAACAAACAAAATGTACCTAGAAGCTTCTCTTTGACTCAAATCCATCTTATATTTTAGCAATAAAAGAATAGTTCATCTTAAAAAGGTCATTCTATTGGGTTTCATGAATCAAGTCAGATGTGATGATTCTAGCATGTTAGCTTCCATATCCATCCGTCAAAGAATTTAGTCAATTTCTTGCACACGAGTTCTAATCTCTTGAGCTTCTGTTACTCTTAACTGCAAAGACGATAAAGAAACAGAATCGATTAGTCTTGTGGCCTCTATTAGCTATTTGTACAAAATAAAAAGTAACACCAAAAGTGAAGCAACTACCACTTACCAGGACTTGCAAGTTGGATACGCTTGGTTACAGATTTCACAGTTTTCACGGTATCTGAACCTGAACAATCAATGACAAAATTGAAAACCATTAACATCACTTTCACAGAAAAGATCACATCCAATTGCATAGTCAAGAATTCCCTTTTACCTAGTAAACTTGTATCTTTCTCTGAAAAGACTTCAGTAACTGTCGATGAAATCTGTGATGTAACTTGGTTTGCATCATTTTTTACATTTCCAGACTCATATGACCTGTGCATTAAACATAAGATGGCATTATATGAAGGATGCAACAAGAAATCTTTCTTCATGACAAAAAAGCAAGAATTTTTACCCTGAAAATGAATATGGAGAAAAGTCCAGTTTGTCCTGGCAAGAATAATCAATCCCTTGTCCATCAATGTCAAAATCACGCAGCAGTTCGGAAAAACTAAAATTTGCACCCAGAGCATCTAAGTTAGGAAAATCCAAGTCAAAAATATCTCCTTCCTTCTCAGACTCGGATGTTGAAATCATGTCAGGAATTTGTGGCATCTCTGAACTACTTGGAATATCTGAGGCATCAAAATTCAGCCTACCTTTTACTTGATCTCTCTTCACAGGCCTCTTCAGGTTTGCTTTAACTGGCGAGGAAGCCGAAACACAGTGATTTCTTTCTATGGAATAGTATGCTATTTGTTTGGTGGGGGTCACTTGAATTGTCTCTGAAGAGATTATCATGCGGTTAGTCGACATTAGATGAGAGGGAGTAGATTCTTTGCTGAAAGTTGCTGTTGAACACATTTCTGGTGGAGAGATAGGTTCGTCAATTTGGGATGAAGATGCTATTGGAGGTGTCTTAGGACCAGAAGAATTAGTTACAAGGGACTGAATGGGTTGGTTCAACAAACACTTGTCAATGTTAGATCCTTGGACTGGTGACTTGTTTGGTTCATCAATGGGATCTGATAACTGAACCACAGAGTTCTTCATAACATTGTTGTACTGATTGGTGGGTGATCGAGTGCGAGATTTCTTGGCAGCTGTGGAAGCATATGAAACATCCTTGGACCCTTTTCTTTTTGAAGTTGTTGGGATGGAGTTTGGAGAAGAAAATTTCATGGCATCTACGGCAGTATTGGAAGGCATTGATGCTGACATAAGAGCTGAACCAGAACAATAACCTGATAAATTTTATAACAATAGAAGTCGGTGCTAGAAAGCATGTAATACTATGGATCTAAGGAATTGATTGTTTCCTGATTATTGCAGTTAACGAGTAACATTGGCATTCATAACATGGAATAGCACATCTTTCAGGGGAAAAAAGCAATGGATTAATCCTAGGAATGATGTGAATTCAATTATGGTGCTATATCCCAATCTTTTCTTCAAGGGCCTGCACCTTTATTTGTGAATATATGTCCACTCCACAACAACAATACAAGAGCGCTGAACTTTATTGAGGAGCCAAATTCAGTGAGTAAGACATCAGATAAAAAATCTACGGCCTATTATTGCAATGGACTAATTTGACTATCACATCAGTGTACATAAAACAAAGACTTCTTTGTGTTGAAATTAAACTCTGGTTGAGTGAAATAATTAAAAGAAGAAGAAACCTAAACTTAAGTTTCATCAGTCATAAATGTATTACCACCATAGACATTTCAGCCTAGATATGAGGTGGCAGCTACTGATACAAGCTTAATACAAAGACAATAGGAAACATATAATAAGTGCGCCTATAATGTGATGCCAAATTGGGAATTTGAAACTCAAGGTGGCATATCCTAACGTCTCAATGATTTATGTCTTATAAAGTTATTATAATATCATGCTTGCTCAGGTGATGCCATAGTTGGAAATTTGGGACCAGATAAGTGTTTGCCATGTGTGTATATGTGGAAAACTCTCAGAGTCTGTGACCTTGAAGCTCAACAAATTATATAGTACTCAACAATCTGAAAAAAAATTATTTTTGTTGGATGCAAACATTGTAGGCAAAATCTTGGAGCAACTAGCTCACGACTGTTAAGCAAACCACTATAACACTATTGAGACAAATATACTAACAAACAGATAAGCAAGTATATATATTATGCTTTGGGGAGGACAGTTAAAAATAGAAATAAACAGACAGAATTGAAACCTGCTGATTTGGGCAATGAAGATGCAGGAATTGAGGGAGGTGGTGTCACATTTGCACTTGCATTATAAATGTTCATAACACCTTGCATCCCCCTTAGCAAATTCTGAACCTGCATTTTCTCTTGCTCCAAAAACACTTTCTGCTCTTTCAATCTTATGTACTCATCCAACATTGCTCCTAAACTCAATAAACTCCTCGGCGCCTGTTCAAAAAATCATAAAACAGGAAAAAAAAAATCGTTGATTCATGGGTTCTATATTGAAAGTATGGAATCTAAAATGTACATCTAACACTATATTTAATAGAGTTTAAGCTTTGTACAATGGTGTAAAATTATTTACACAATCAGGTCAATTATTGGATAATTAAGTTAAATCTCTTAATAACTATAACTAATAAGTAATCTGGGGAAAATGGTAAGAACATGCAATCATAGGTTAAAATTACTTGATAGTGCAAAAAACAAAACAAAAAATTAAGTGTCAAAGTATATAACTTAAACCCATAGAGAAATGTGCGAAAAATGTGAACGGGCACCTCATGGATGGGAGATTTAGAGAGTAGATGTGAAGCTTCGGAGCGAAAAGTGGAGCGGGTTTCAGAGAAATGGTTATCAGAAAGGTAACGGTCGACGATGAAAGCAATTTGGACAGGAGTAACTTTGCCTTTGCCTATGATTTCAGCTCTTCTTGATTTGCTTTGCTTCGCCATTTTCACTTTCTGCAGATTCTAAGAAGCAGAGATTGGGGAAAGGAAATGTGAGAAGAATTTGGGAGGGAAAGTGTATATGTTTGTTAGAGTTGTGAATAGGAAGGAGGGAAAGAATAGGAGAACGTGGAGGAGATGACAATAAGCGCGGGACTATTCGAAAAGTGGTAAAATACAAAAGGGCGGTAAAATAACGAAAGAGTAATTTATTGTTATAAATATGGGTGAAATTCAAAAATAGTCAGTTTTACAATTGATAATTGAAAAATAGTCACTGTTTCAAATAAAGATAAATTTGAACAAAAACACTGTTCAAAATCTATAAAATATTCCGGCATAATATGCTGGAGTTCGAATTTTTTATATGTGACATGCTGGAAGTTCATAAAGTGCTGTAGTTCCAACATAATATGCTGGAAGTTCATACACAGGTGCTCCAATCTCTAGTATATTATGCTGGAACGTTCCGTATATGGAGTTCCAGTATAATATGTTGGAAGTTCATACATAAGTGTTTCAATCTCCAGTATATTATACCGGAACTTTTCGTGTTGTAGCAAAGAAGTGGAGTAGTTATTTTTTAATGACTTTGCAAACGCTGACTATTTTTTAATTACCAGTCCGAAAAATGGCTAGCCCGTGCTATTTTAACAATAAATATAGGTGAATTTTCATATTAGTCTCTTTACATTTGTTACTGTACCACTCTTTTTAAGGTTTGAGGTATCACTTGTCTTTTCTTGCTTTTTTCTGAGTCTTTTTGTGGTGAATGAGATCACATAAAAATATTACTATGATATTTCAGAACTGACCTTATGTAATCTAAATTATCGAATGCTAAATTTGTAAAACAAATGTCATGCTTAATTCTTTTTATGCTAAACAGTTTGTGTTAAACTAAATTTTAAAATAAATCAGTTGATGCTGACATAAGATAGATTGACCTATAAGATCCTTTTTCATGTATGCAAAATGTTAAATCTAGCCAAGAGTTCTTGGGAATAAGTTTACCAATTTAAAATGTAGCATATGAACTACTCCTATTTCAAGGGTCAAAAATGCAGATGAAAAGAGCTGTATGGTGGCAGAATTTTTGTACCATAACTAGGCCTTAATTTTTTTGTAGCATATGAATTACATTTAGCATATTAATCGCGCAAAAGTTGATTCCTGTCATAAAATTTGATTACTGGACCTTCGCCAATAATCGCCATTAATAAAATCATAATTTGATAACACCATAAGTTGGATTTCATTAGAAATCAAGGGGACATATTCCCTTTATGCTGAGTTGATTTCCTTAGAATCATTCTATCAGTTAAGATTAAAATTTTAAGTAAAAATTGCAAATAAAATTAAATAAGAATTATCTATAGATGAGTAAAGTGAATAGCAGATTATAAAATACAACTAGATTGTAGTTTTTTTTTAACAAACGGCACAAACCAAAATCGATAAGTGAATAACCAAACCATACCTAATTTATCTAGATATGGTATTGGTATAACATTTTAGAAGGAAAAAAAAAAACTACTGAACCGAAATCTTTCAAAGCCGTACAAAACCGACCAATGCACAGCTCTGCCAGATTAGCCCTGATTAATGAGTGACCCTCCAAAGTCCTGTATCTAGATAGTACCATATTGCCATGTAAATCATCCGGGATAGTCTTCAACTACCAACAAGTAATGGATTTTTATTCTGGTACATGTGATATCTTTTGCAGAGTTTCTCTATGTTGCTACAGAGTGCTGCATCTTATTGAGTTTCGTGTCCATGAACATGCTCCGAAAGTCATCTCCAATATGAACTCGTTGTATAGACGTGAGTGGTTGCAGCGGAGCACTTTTTCCATCCCTTCGCTTCTTCCCAAGTGCTGTCTTAAGATCATCTTCCTCAACTTCACTGCCAGAATCGTCCAGAGCCTCAAATGCATAGGTGGCATCATCGGACGGAGGTGGTTTCTGCAGCGGCGGGACCTGAAGGGAGTCGGTTTCGATCATATGACAGGTTCGGCAACTAGATTGTAGTTACATCGAGTAAACTATAAATCTCACAAAACAGCTTCAGTAGACAACTAAATTGATTCAACAGCTTGCCTTAGCTTATCACACCAGTGAGCCCCAACCAATTTAGACCTGAATTTTCTACTAACACAATGTGGCCTAAATGCAGATGAATTAGAGAACTATGGAAATACCTATTGTAACTGCAAACCAAACATTGGGAACAAGCTATTGCTACCGACAGCGAAAAGCACATATAAACACATAAAACATGAAACAGAACAAGACAGCAGAAAAACAGCAATGTAATAGAGCAATACTTCATCATCATAAAACCAAGATAAGTACGATTAAACACAACCAACAGAAACAAGTACTATTACAATACTGCAGATTGTCTTAGAAGCTAACAAGAAAATTACATGATAGCATATTATAGCTATCAAAGACTACTACTTTCCATTGCCGCTGCCAATGCCAAAGGACCATCAACTGGAAATTGTGGTGCTTGGTTCATACATTCAAATTAAGCTTCATTAAGATCCTCTTCATCTTCCTCATAGTAATCTCCCTCCTCATCAGCAGTAGCATCCTGGTACTGCTGATACTCCGAAACCAAATCATTCATGTTACTTTCTGCCTCGGTGAACTCCATCTCGTCCATTCCTTCACCAGTGTACCAATGCAAGAAAGCTTTTCTCCTGAACATAGCAGTGAACTGCTCACTCACACGCCTAAACATCTCTTGAATGGATGTCGAGTTACCGATGAAGGTAGATGCCATCTTAAGTCCAGTCGGTGGGATATCACAAACAGTTGATTTTACGTTGTTTGGAATCCACTCGACGAAGTAGGACGAATTCTTGTTCTGCACATTGAGCATTTGCTCGTCCACCTCTTTGGTACTCATTTTACCCCTGAACATAGCAGAGGCTGTCAAGTATCTTCCGTGGCGAGGGTCAGCTGCGCACATCATGTTCTTGGCATCCCACATTTGCTGGGTAAGTTCAGGAACTGTCAAAGCTCGGTATTGCTGAGAACCACGTGAAGTCAGTGGTGCGAAACCAACCATGAAGAAATGGAGCCTAGGGAATGGGATCAGATTCACAGCTAATTTTCTAAGATCAGAGTTCAGTTGCCCAGGGAAACGCAAACAACATGTGACACCAGACATTGTAGCTGATATCAAATGATTCAAATCTCCAACTGTTCAATTCAGATTTTTAAAAAAATATTTAATTTAAATAATAAGATATATCAACTGATCAGGTGGTAAAGAGAAATGCAATGAAAATGGTGAAATGACTTACAGCTGGGGGTCGTAAGCTTGAGCGTTCTGAAGCAGATGTCATACAAAGCTTCATTATCAAGGACCATACATTCATCGGCATTTTCAACCAATTGATGCACCGACAAGGTAGCATTATAAGGCTCAACAACAGTGTCAGATACCTTAGGCGATGGGAAAACTGAGAACGTAAGCATCATTCTATCGGGATATTCTTCTCTGATCTTTGATATCAGAAGCGTTCCCATTCCAGATCCCGTTCCTCCACCCAATGAATGGCACACTTGAAATCCTAATATAAAAAAAAATCAAAACACCAAAAACATCAACAAAAATGCCTCAAAACTCACGCATCTATATCAAAAATAAATATTCAAACAGCATGTTTGAAAAAATGCCTAAGAGAAAATCCTGAAAACTGGCGGCGGAAATATCAACAAAAGCCTCAGAAATGCACGGATCTATAACCAAAAAAAAAAACACAAGCAAATAAAAGTTTGACAAAATGCCAAAGAGAATGGTAGAAACACAAACCTTGAAGGCAGTCACAGTTTTCCGCTTCCTTACGAACAACATCAAGGACAGAATCAATCAATTCAGCGCCTTCAGTGTAATGTCCTTTAGCCCAATTGTTACCAGCACCAGACTGACCAAAAACGAAGTTATCAGGCCTAAAGATTTGACCGTACGGACCAGATCTGATACTGTCCATGGTACCAGGTTCCAGATCCATAAGAACAGCCCTAGGAACAAACCTTCCACAGGTTGCCTCATTGTAATAAACATTGATTCTCTCAAGCTGGAGATCTGAATCGCCGTTGTAACGGCCGGTGGAATCAATACCGTGTTCAGCACAAACAACTTCCCAGAACTTGGCACCGATTTGGTTGCCGCATTGTCCACCTTGAATGTGAAGGATTTCACGCATTTTTGAAACTGAGATCTGAAAAAGATGTAAAAATTTGAAGAAAAATGTGTAGATCTCAGAAATAGGAGGCGGCAGAGAAGAGTCAAAAATTAAAGAGAGAGATAAATGTAGGGACAGGGGAAAGGGTTTGTTTTTATAGTGAGGTTATAGATTTTTTGAAACGCTTTTAGGGTTTGAAAAGAAAGGGACGGGATGAGCTGTAACGGATAGTGAATTTACGGTTCGGATGTATTTTCTATTTTTAACAAGGGTGGAGATTTACTTTTATACATCCAATTTTTTAGGAAGGAATTTGAAATTTGAAAAATTTATGGGGAACAGCTGGCCCAGAAATTTAGTAAACGACAAAGTTAATTAAAGTGTGACGTTGATTTTTCGTTCACTACTTTATCAATGGGTCATTTGTATATTCACGAAATCACCTTTGTTTGAGTTTTGAAAAAAAATATTTTTTGTAAATTCAAGTTTTGAATTTTTGAAAAAACTTTCGTTTGGACGCTTTTGCAAGAAAAATAACTTTTGGCAGTCTATGAAGTTATCATAATTTTTCATTTAATACCTCAATTAAAATTTTTATTTTACACATTCCAATCTCACAAGTTGAATTCACAAGTCATTCCTACGAGACCAAGTTTCAAGTACATTGGGTCAGTTATTCACGGGTAGTGTAACGACCCGACCGGTCATTAGAATCGGATCTTGTAGAGAAATTCGGAGGTTGGAATTTGGTTCTAAGGCTTATTGACTAAATTAAAGGGAGGACCTTCAGTCCGGCTCGAGCTAATGTGCCCAACTGGGTTGTAGTGGCAAGAGGTAGGTGCACAAGGTATCGCATAGTGATTTTGTACAACTCTGGAGCAGCCCTTAGCACGTTCGAGGACAAACGTATGTTTAAGTGGGGGAGATTGTAACGACCCGACCGGTCGTTTTGAGCCCTAGCGCGTTGTTCGGCGGTTTGAGGCCTTGAGTAGCTTCACTTCAGGTATTATGTCCCGTACGTGTGGTCGAAATTGAATTTCGGAAAGTTCGGTATTGATTTGGAAAGAAAATTCTAATTTCGGAAGCTTTAAGTTGGAAGAATTGGCTAAGATTTGACTTTTGAGTAAACGGCCTCATAATCGGAATTTGAAGGTTCAAATAGGTTCGTATGATGATTTCAGACTTAGGCGTATGTTCGGGCCGAGTATCGGATCACCCGGGAGCATTTCGACGCTTATTATGAAATGTTGGCATTTAAAGGTTTAAGAATTTCATAAGTTTGGTTTGAAGTAGGCTTTGATGTTATCGATGTTCGTTTGGGATTCCGAGCCTTGAAATGGGTTCGTATTGTGATTCATGTCTTGTACGCAAAGTTTGGCGTCATTCCGTAATGTTTTGGTATGGTTCGGACGTGTTCGTCGAAGTTTAAAAGTTTGAAAAGTTTTAAGAAGGATTTTGGTCGTCGATTTGTAGTTTGATGTTGTTAGATGTGATTTGAGGCCTCGAGCATTCGTATCATGTATTGGGACTAGTTGGTATGATTGGACAGGGTTCTGGAGGCCTCGGGTGAGTTTCGGATAGAAATCGGATCGAAATTTGAAGTTGAGGGATGTTGGTTTTGGCCAATTGTTGGTGCAATCGCACCTGCGGAAAAAGAGCCACAAATGCGACCCCGCAGAAGCAGCTAGGCTAGTGCAAATGCAGATTTGCTGGGGGAAGGTTGAGACTGCAGATGCGATCGAGTGTCCGCAGAAATGGACCCGCACCTGCGGGTGAGGCGTCGCAGAAGCGACCTCGCAGAAGCGACTGGAGGTGATAGGGCAGAGGCCGTATGTGAGAAGTAATTCTCGCACCTATGTGAGTGCAGATGCGGTGCGTGGGGCGCAGAAGCGGGCAGGGCTGTTGGGCACGACTTCTCAGAAGCGTGGATTTCGCCACAGAAGCGGCCAAGATGATCGCAGAAGCGGAAGGTCGTTTGGGAAGAGGTATTTTTATAAAAACGGGACTTGGCCCATTTTTACTTGGTTGGGGCGATTTTGGAGAGTTTCAAGGGGAGATTTTCATCAAGCAACACAAGATAAGTGATTCTCACCTATTACAAGTTAAATGCATAGTTTGTATATGGATTTAAACATGAAAATTAGTAGAAAGTGTGGGATTTTTGGTAGAAAACCTAGAATTTGGTATTTTTGGATTTTGACCACGAATTTGGACGTAGAATTGAGAATAAACTATATATTTGAGTTCGTAATATTATGGTTAATGTTTTTCTTTGAAAAGTTTCGGAATTCGGGCACGTGGGCCTAAGGGTTGGCTTTATCGACTTTTCGAGCGGGGTTAGAAATTATTTAAATTGATTGATTATGGGTATTAGAATACATTTTGATTGGGTTGCACACTGTTTGAATTGTTTTGGATCGACATGCTTTGGTTCGAGGTGTTAGAGAGGCTTTGGAGTAGGTTATGGAACTTCAGAGCTAGGTAAATCTCATGTCTAACTCTATGAGGGGGAAACTACCCCTAAGTGATGTATTTGTTATGTGCTATTTGTTGTGGGGGCTACATACGCACATGGTGACGAGAGTTCGTGCGTAGCTAGATTCATATTATGTCCGGGTAGACTTAGGTTCTCGCCATGCTATAACTGTACTATTTGAGTTGTGTCTTGTCTATTAAATTCCTTTATTTTATGTTGCGACTTGAGGCTAAATTTGTGTAGAGTGATAGGCTTTCTATTGTAGAGAATCGACATGCTTCATTATTAGTTGCGAAATAATTGTACTTCTCTTACGATATTCTCTCGCGTTATGCGTTCTCATCGAAGGGTTTCCCTTAGAAATTTATAACTCACACGTCTATTCGTGAGTGAGGTCAAAGATCCGTCAAAACTTCTTATTTTAATGGGATCGGGTCATTCGCCTCTGCAGGATAGATACATCTATGGTTCGTGTCGTTCGACCCTCGGCAGTGCGCACATTATGATGGAGTCGTACGCCTCGGCAGGATTATGTACCACACTCTCATGGGAGCGGGCCGTTCGCCTCGGCAATAAAATAGATGTATCTATGATTCAGAAATGTTATGATGGATCGGGTCGTACGCCTCGACAGTTCTATAAAATACTCTTTTGAAATAATGCGTAGTAATTGGCAAGAAGCCAGCATATCTGTGATCCTGATTGAACTGTGACGACCTATNCAGTGTATCCATGAGTTTTTCTGGTTTGAGTTGTGACGACCTATTTGGGGGGGACCACTTTATATATATATATATATATATATATATATATATATATATATATACACACACACACTCCGATTGAGGAGGTAACTACTAGCTGAGAGTTTGAGTTATTGTTGAGAGGAGGATTGTACCATGTATTATACTTGTTATTTCGCTTATTTACTCTGACTCACATTTGTTTACTTCTACTGTATCTGTCTTAATGGACCACTAGTAAGTGTTGATGTCGACCTCTCGTCACTACTTCTGTGGGGTTAGGCTAGATATACTTAATGGGTACGCGTTGATTTATGTACTTTTGCTACATTTATTGCACTTATTGTGCAGGTACATATATGTCCGATGGTCTTTTGGGCGCAGAGGCGCGGCTATGGCATGGACTTTACCGTGAACTGCATTTCATGTTACGATCTGCAACCTACAGAGTCTCCATCAGAGTTATTTATATTCTCCTGTCTAATTTGTATTCCAGACAAATGTTGTTGTTTATTACATTTTCCAGTTGATACTCATGCATTTGTGACACCAGATTTTGGGGGTTCCTACGGGTTGTTCATTATTGTAGTTCGTGTAGATATTATTATCTACCATGTAAATTCTATTTCATACTATTTAATTAATAAAAATTTTGTTTTCAAAGTAATAAAATGAGTAATTAAATTGGTCATTCACTGTTGGCTTGCCTGACGGCGGCGTTAGGCGCTATCACGACCTATAGTGGATTTTGGGTCATGACATGTAGGAAGATTGACGAGTATGCCACATATCATATATATTGGGGCAGGATGGATGAAATTGAGGCTCCTTCCGGTGTATTGTATAATAAAAAGGTGCTACCTAAACTTAAAGTTGAGTTCTACAAAGCGGTGGTCAGACGAACTATGGTGTATGTGGATGTGTATTAGCCAGTCAAGAGCTTCCATGTCCACAAGATGAATGTATCAGAAATAAGGATGTTTGAGATGGATATGTGACATATCAGGATAGATAGAATTATGAGTGAAGTTATTCGGGACAAGAGGGTGTGGCCCCTGTGAAAGACAAGATGCGGAAAAACGAGACTTAGATGGTTTAGACACGTGAGATGGAGAGGCACATATGCCCCAGTAAGAAGGTGTAAGAGGTTGTTCTTGGCGGGCCTAAGGAGAAGTAGAGGTAGGTCGAAAAAATATTGGGGAGAGGTAATTAGGTAAGTCATGACGATACTCCAACTTACCGAAGATATGATCCTATATATGAAGGTGTGTAGAGGTAGAGAATTATGGTAGAGAGTTAGGTAGCCTATTGTTTTCCTTATTCTTATCAGTAGTATTATTATGTACTCTCGTATTTTATTAGTATTGGATTTCTAGTACTACCTGTTGTTTATATCATTTCGGTTGTCTTATTACCTTGTTGTTATTGATGCTTGTTTTCCCTAACTTCTTACTGTTATTTCTTGTCGATTTTCTTTTCATTATTGTTGTGCTTATACTTTTGTGAGTCGAGGGTTTTTTGGAAATAACTTCCCTATCTATACAAGGTAGGGGTAAGACTGCATACACACTATACTCTCTAAATCTCATTACGTGGAATTACATTGCGTATGTTATTGTTGTTACACATTCCAATCTCAAATTAGCCGCATTTTTATATTTACAACAATATTTTAAGAGAGATCTTGAAGCATAAGCAAACTATAATAATTACGCTTCAAATCCGAACTAGTGGTGTATGTAAACTCTAGGAATTCTAATCATTGTACGAAAGCTTTAAATAATATTTTAAGTGGATTTCATATGTGAAATATTGTTATTAGATTTTAGTTAAAAGTGTGTATACGGTCAAAATCAAGTTTGCCCTTCGTGTAATTAGTCAAGATGGGAGCATGATGAATCGAGGGTCGTCATTATAATTTCAAGCTATGATGTGAAGTTGGGTTATCGTGCTCAAAATTCAGGGACCGATCAATACCGAGCTCGAGTCAATATCGAGATCGATATCCAGAGACCAATTAATATCAAGCTCGAATCAATATCGAGCTCGAGTCCCAGAGAATAATCAAGCTCGAGTCAATATCAATCTTGAGACCTAGAGACTGACCAATACAGAGACCGATCAATACCGAGACCAACCAAGATCGAGATCGAGCCAAGAGACAAATAGCCATTGTAACCGCACTAGGGAAGAGAATCTTGGCGAAAATCAAGGAAAAACTATATTAACTAATCTATCATGGGATTTTCACTATATAGTTTTAATTATATCCAAAGTAGGGTTCCTCCACTATATGAAGAGTGGCTATCATTTGTGAAACGGACATTATAATACATTGAGACATCCTCACATCCAGAGATTATTGAGATTTACACACATATAGCAAATATTATCCCTTTTTTGGGCTTTGGACATTGATTCATATTGTTCGTTTATCAACCATTCTTTACTTAAATTGGTTTGGTATTCATTCATTTTTACAGTCAATATTCGATATATTTCTACTTATCTTTTCAATTCGTATCAAGTTATACCATGTATTCTTAGAACTACGTATAAATTTGACTCTATCCGTTTTTCGGGTAAACAGTTTGGCGCTCACCGTGGGGCTAAGGATAATAGTGGTTATTTGGTATGAATCTCTGTGAAATACACTATTTTACACTTGCTCTTGGAAGTGTCTTTGATTTCAGGTTAAAAACGACGAATTCCCAATTAATGGCCCTACTTATCGATAACGAAGTTGGCCTTCAAGATGAGAATAACAACCTGACGCCAAGGAATGAAAGGCCACTCGTCGACCCCGTTGGAACTCGAGCCGTAGATCCAATTGATGTTAATTCACATGTGGCCATTGAGGCAAACCAACGCTCCGACCCCGAAAACAGCATTCATGGTGGATCTCGATCTGCAGTTCGAAATATCCAAAATGCCGGAGAAGGCGAGATCAACTTGCGTATGATTTTCAAAATGTTGCAAGCTCAATAGGTAACGATAGCTCAGTTGCAGAGCCAAACCGTGCCAGGCTCGATCCCGGTTCACCCCAAGAAGTCACCCACAAAACGGGTCCAGCTGTAGTAAGGTCAAATGAATAAGAATTGGGGACTAATCCCAAAATTATTAAAATGCTTGAGGAACTGACAAAACAAATAGAGTCAGGAGAAAGGAGGATTGAAGCAAACGACAAAAAAGTGAAAACTTATAACTCCAGGTTTGATCAGATCCCGGGGGCACCACCAATATTGAAGGGCTTGGATTCCAAAAAGTTCGTACAAAAGCCTTTCCCTCCGAGTGCGGCTACAAAACCGATCCCCAAGAATTTCCGCATGCCCGAAATTCCTAAATATAATGGAATGACCGACCCCAACGAACATGTCACCTCTTACACATGTGCCATCAAAGGAAACAATCTAGAAGATGACGAGATCGAATCCGTATTATTAAAGAAGTTTGGTGAAACCCTGTCAAAGGGAGAGATGATATGGTATCATAACTTACCGCCTAACTCTATCGATTATTTTGCTATGCTTGCATATTCTTTCGTAAAAGCACATGCCAGAGCCATAAAGGTCGAAACCAGGAAGTCAGACTTTTTCAAGGTAAAACAAAAGGATAACGAGATGCTAAGAGAGTTCGTATCTCGTTTTCAAATGGAACGAATGGATCTACTACCGGTCACGGATGATTGGGTCGTTCAAGCTTTCACCCAAGGACTAAACGAACGAAGCTCGATGGATTCACGATGGTTAAAGCAAAACTTGATCGAGTATCCAGCTCTTACCTGGGCCGACGTACACAATCGATATCAATCAAAGATTAGAATCGAAGGTTGGGTTTTGGGTCCCCTATTAAAAGGGGCATCGACCGAGAACCAAGGCCGAACAGGGACAGATACCAGCCGTATAACGAAGATCGTAGGGGTAGCGAACCGGGACATAACCCCGCACAAGGCGAAAGGAGAAGTGATCGAGGCCAAGGGTCTCGAGGGCTGATAAGAAGAGTGGGTTTGACGGGCATACCAGATCTAAGGAAGAACCACGGTTATCAGAATATAACTTCAATATTGATGCACACGCCATCGTATCGGCTATCGGACATATTAAAGATACTAAATAGCCTCGACCTCTGCAGTCCGATCCAGTCTAGAGAAATCCCAATCAAATGTGCAAGTATCATGGCACTCATGGCCACAGAACGGAAGATTGCAGGCAGTTGAGAGAGGAGGTAGCCCGGTTATTCGATGAAGGGCACCTTCGAGAGTTTTTAAATGACCGGGCCAAGAACTATTTCAAAAACAAAGAGTTCAATAGACAAAATGAACAAGAAGAACCACAACACATCATCCATATGGTCATCGTAGGGATCGATGTCCCCCAGGGGCCGGTGCTTAAATGCACTAAGATGTCGATTATAAGAGAGGAGCGATCTCGAACTCAGGATTACATACCTAAAGGAACCTTGTCCTTTAGTGACGAGAGACGCAGAAGGAATCATGCAGCCCCATAACAATGCAATGGTAATATCTGTACTTATGAATAAAACTCAAGTTAAATGCGTGTTAATTGATCCAGGTAGTTCGGCCAACATCATTTGATCGAGGGTCGTAGAGTAACTCGGTCTACAGGATCGGGTGTTTCCCACAACCTTGGTACTAAATGGATTCAATATGGCGTGTGAAACTACTAAGGGCGAGATAATTTTGCTAGTAAATGTGGCAGGAACCATCCAAGAAACGAAGTTCCACGTGATCGAGGGCGACATGAGATATAACGCCCTATTCGGGAGGCCGTGGATCCACAACATGAGAGCAGTACCCTCGACCCTTCTCAAGGTTCTTAAATTCCCAACACCAAAGGGAATCAAAACGGTCTACGGGGAACAACCGGCTGCAAAAGAAATGTTTGCCATCGATGAAGTGATTCTGATATCATCACTATCATCAAAGGGATCAGATTCGAAGGAGAAATGAGACACCAAATAGCAATCACAAACGTCAGCCTCGACCCAATTAGAGAATCAAAGGACTGAAGAAGATGATGATTATGGGATCCCTCGATCCTTCATAGTCCCCGATGATTCCGATGCTACCAAATCAACGGTCGAAGAATTGGAGCAAATCACGCTAATCGAACATATGCCCGAGCGAAAGATATACCTGGGTACGGGGTTAAATCCCGAGCTCAGGAAAAAAACTTATTCAATTTCTTATAGCTAACATGAATTATTTCGCTCGGTCCCATCTTGACATGACAGGGATCCCACCAGAAATAACCACTCATAGATTAAGTTTGGATCCGAATATCTATCCGGTGAAGCAAAAAAGAAGGCCCTAGTCCGAGGTCAAACATGCCTTCATCAAGGACGAGTAACAAAATTTCTTAAACTAGGATCCATTCGAGAGGTAAAATTCCCCGAATGGCTAGCAAACGTGGTGGTAGTCCCTAAGAAGGGAAACAAACTTTGTGTATAGATTATAAAGACCTGAACAAAGCATGCCCTAAGGATTCTTTCCCTTTGCCTAATATCGATCGTATGATCGATGCCACAGCCGGCCACGAGACTCTCAGTTTTCTCGATGCCTACTCCGGGTATAATCGGATACAGATGAACCCGGAGGATTAGGAAAAGACTTTGTTTATCACTAAGTACGGTACCTACTGTTATAACGTAATGCCATTCGGTCTATAAAATGCTGGAGCAACTTATCAATGCCTAGTAAACCGAATGTTCGAAAAATAAATAGGAAAATCAATGAAAGTTTATATTGATGACATGTTAGTTAAGTCCATGCGAGCAGAGGACCATTTAAAGCATTTGCAGGAAATTTTTGACATACTGAGGGAGTACAATATGAAGCTCAACCCCGAAAAATGTGCATTCGGGGTTGGCTCGGGCAAGTTTCTTCTCTTCATGGTATCTAATCGAGGAATCGAGATCAACCCCGATAAAATCAAAGTTATCGAGGACATCACTGTAGTAGATAATGTAAAGGTCGTGCAGAGGCTAACGGGACGGATCCGCCCTAGGACGATTCATTTCGAGATCCTTAGATAGGAGCTACCGATTTTTCTCACTGCTTAAGAAGAAAAGCAACTTTGCATGGACCCCGAAATGCCAGCAGGCTTTGGAGGAACTAAAGCGGTATTTATCGAGCCCACCGCTGCTTCATAGACCGAAAATAGACAAACAATTTTACCTGTACTTAGCTGTCCCGAGATAGCGGTAAATGGAGTTCTGGTTCTAGAAGAACGAGGTACGCAATTCCCTATTTATTATGTCAATCGAACCTTAGGCGAGG
Source organism: Nicotiana otophora (assembly GCA_000715115.1). Lineage (NCBI taxonomy): Eukaryota > Viridiplantae > Streptophyta > Magnoliopsida > Solanales > Solanaceae > Nicotiana > Nicotiana otophora. Next base: position 22,745 of record AWOL01S0095206.1, on the reverse strand, counting down.
CCGAAACTAGATATCCACACTTAGAAAAATTAGCGCTTTTTTTAATAAGCGCCTCTAGAAAACTAAAACTATATTTCTAGTGTCATCCAATACATACTGTAACAACTTATCTTCTTTGAAATATTTTGCAGAAACTCGAGCTTTCGGGTCGATTGGACAAATGGGCCATAGAAATCGGAGGGTACGATATTGAGTATCGACCCCGAACTGCTATCAAATCTCAAATCTTAGCGGACTTCGTGGCTGACTTTACGCTGGTAGGGGTAGGAATTCGGTATTTCGGTTCGGTATTTAAGAATTTTGGTTCGATATTTTGGTATTCGATTTATCAATTATGTATACCAAATATCGTATCAAATTATTTCGGTACGGTTCGGTATTTTTTATTTTGGTTCGATACGGTTTCGGTTTAATAATCGCTAAATAAGCAACACTAATGATTAAGGACTGAGGAGTGCAACAACCCTCTTTCACAATTCACAATTCACTGATTCAGTGATTCACAATGAATTCACAATTCAGTTTAAGATCTAAGGAGTGCAACATCACAATTCACAATTCACAAGCCTAAGCAATAAGTGGAAGAATATAAAATCGGCTTGGATATACAGCAGGGAAGAAACATAAACTGTCTTCATTCTTCACAGTGCACATCCCACATTGCACAATTCACAATTCTGCCTAACTCACACAGTGCAGCAGAATTAAACAAAAAACAGAGATCTTTGATGCCACACATTGACGATCAAGTTTGTTGTCAAGTGCAAAACCATAAACAGAACATTTAGTGCTAGAACCATAAACACAATCAAGAAAAGAAAGCAACATCTGAGTCTCTGACTAGTTTAAGACACTACATGCATAAGCTCAGAGAACACAATAGTAGCAGCAGACTCTAACAGTAGCAGCAGAATTAAATACAGTGCAACAAAAAACAGAGAGGGCATCTCTCAATTCAAGTTTACACTAATAGTCTCGAATCAACTTAGTCTTCATTTTTAAATACGGATTCCAGGAAGACGCTCAATTCTCCGTTATCTTCTTTTACCTTAAAGTATTCCCCAATATGAGAGTGTACTTTAGGAGCACGAAGCATGATTGCACTTGAACCTAAAAAAAAAAGATAAATCTTAAGTTAGAATATGTTGGAAATGAAATGATAAAATTAGAACTTGTATTCCAGAAAAGGTTCTTCTGGAAAATAAAACCTAAAAAATGTTCTGGCAACAAACTATAACTTGAACTGAGTCTATGCAATACATTCAAGAATCGCTGAACTTCACATTGAACTGCAAGGGCCTCTACTATGATCTTTATAGTTCTACAAAGTTTACACTAAACCATAGTGATTAATAAATGGATCGTTACCCAATAATAAAAAATATATGATATATAGCACGAGAAAATGTTACAGCTAAAAGAATATAGACATCCAAAGTGATGACAAAAAATACAATAGTTATAGAACAAAACACTAGAATCCAATTTCACTTCTTTTAGAATGGCAACAGTGGAGCAAAGTTCTTAAATTACTGATGAAAAAATATATTTTTGTGTGATATCCCTTATTGAGAAGGGGATATAACTTATGACAACTAATCTTATCTTTTGTTGGTAACGGAGGAGATTAAGGTCACTGTCGGAGATTAAGGTCACCGCCGAAAATTTGTTAATAAAAATATGATACCTTATTACCTTTGAAGAAACTAAAGATACCTTTGAAGAAACTAAAAACATACCTTTAATTCTTTGAACTGTTAAAGTCACAACAGCCGATCTCTTAGTATTCTCACAGCAGCCGATCTCTTTGAAGTCACAACAGCTGATCTTCGTTCTGGCTGAAAGCCTGAAACTATCGCCGTTTGCCCGTTTCTGACTTTCTGAAACTATCGCCCTTTCTAAATTCTAATTCCCTAATGCCTAATCCCTAATTGAATGAAAGACTAGAGAGTGGGCCTTATTGGGTTAGGCTGGGACGTTGGGCATTAGATTAGATATACAACTTGGGCTGGGCACTAGGCAGTATAGCTATAGGTCCAACTTGAAAGTCTTTAAAAATTCGGTATTTCGGTATACCGAAATTTCAAGATCCTAATACCGAAGACCGTACCGTTATACCAAAATACCAAAAATGTAATACCGAATTAGACCGAAATACCAAAAAAATCGAAATCAAAATACCGAATTAATTCGGTCTGGTTCGGAATTCGATTTTTCGAATTTTATTCCCACCCCGATACGCTGGCCTTCGTACCCGAGATTGAAAAAGAACTACTTATAAAATTGGGTACTTCTTCGGGAGTCCGGACCCTCTTTACGGATGGTGCCTCGAACGCGAAGGGGTCCGGACTAGGCATTATACTAAAATCACCCACATGTAATGTAGTTAGACAATCTATCAGAACTGCAAAATTGACTAACAATGAAGCCGAGTACGAGGCCATGATTGCAGGTCTCGAATTAGCCAGAGGCTTGGAGCGGAAGTCGTAGAGGCTAAGTATGATTCCCTCCTCGTGGTAAACCAAGTTAACGGGACTTTTGAAGTCCGAGAAGATCGAATGTAGAGGTACTTGGATAAACTACAGGTGACTTTACATCAATTTAAGGAATGGACCTTGCAACATATACCCCGAGAACAAAACAGCGAGGCCGACGCCCTTGAAAACTTAGTTCATCGGTCAAAGATGACGAACTCAACTCGGGGACTGTCATACAACTCATGAGATCGGTAATCGAAGAAGGTCACGCCAACATAAACTCCACAAGTTTAACCTGGGATTGGAGAAACAAATACATAGAGTACTTCAAGAACGGGAAGCTTCCATCAGATCCAAAGGAATAGAGAGCTCTGCGTACAAAGGCAGCACAGTTCACCCTGTCCGAAGATGGAACGCTATTTAGGAGGACGTTCGATGGACCATTGGCAATATGTTTGGTACCGGGCGATACCGATTACATCCTATGTGAAATTCTCGAGGGCACCTGTGAAAATCATTCCGGTGCCAATTCGCTGGTCCACAAAGTAATTAGAGCAGGATATTATTGGACCGATATGGACAAGGATGCAAGGGAGTTCGTTCGAAAATGTGACAAATGCCAAAGGCATGCGCCCATGATTCATCAACCCGGGGAACTACTCCACTCGGTACTATCTCCATGGCCTTTCATGAGACCATGAATACGAGCCTAGACTTGTTGGATGAAAGACGAGAAGCCGCTCTCGTCCGATTGGCCACCCAAAAATAGCGAATCGAGAGGTACTATAATTGAAGGACCAATCTTTGACATTTTAAAATCGAGGACTTGGTGCTAAGAAAAGTCACCCTCAACACCCGCAATCCGAATAAATGAAAACTGGGTTCGAACTGGGAAGGACCGTATCAGATTCTCGGAATCGTCAGAAAAGGATCCTACAAGCTCGTTATGATAAACGGCAAACGACTATCGAGCAATTGTAACGTATCGCACCTGAAGCGATACTACTGCTAAGGTACGACCCTCCCATGTTCATTTGTATTTCGAAACTAACCCTTGCAGGTGTTCGACCAGAAACATGAATGGATTCTTCAACTTGAAGCCTTTAGGTCTGAAAGCATGCGTTGCACTCTTTTTCCCTTAGACCGGTTTTTCGGTGAGATTTTTAATGAGGCAACCATTAATCGTGCTAACTTAGAGCAATTCAACAGTATCCGAGGCCTCTTTACAATCAACCTTGAATGCTGCGGGGCATTGCCCTCGAATATATCAAGTTCGATACAAGGAAATTACTTCATGGCAACAGGTTCTCGACAGGAAAAATTTGTAAGGGCCAAATGGTCAAACGAACCATGCCCGCATAGTTTGCTCGAGCCCTGGCACAAAACATGTACACATGTATGATGACATATAAAGAGAAATTTCTTCTTTACCTATATCTCATACCTAGAAAGGTTCTTCTACTTCATATTCTCGATCTATTATACAAACATGCTTAAGGGCCGACCATAACCGGAGTTTGAATGATTACACCATAAATCGGGGACTATTATCCAAAAAATCAACGAGATCGAATTATACAAAGCCTAAAGGCTGCAATACTTCGAGTTCGAGCAAACACTCACTCGACCATAAAGCCTAAAGGTCGTTGTTTACTTCGAGTTCGAGCAAACACTCACTCGACCATAAAGCCTAAGGGCTGTTTTTTCTTCAAGTTCGAGCAAATTCTCACTCGACTACAAAGCCCAAGGGCTACCATTACTTCAAATTTGAGAAATCATTCTCACTCGACTACAAAGCCTAAGGCTCCAATACTTCGAGTTCGAGCAAACACACTTCAAGTTCGAGAAATCATTCTCACTCGACTACAAAGCCTAAAGGCTGCAATACTTTGAGTTCGAGCAAACACTCACTCAACCATAAAGCCTAAAGGTTGTTTTTTACTTCGAGTTCGAGCAAACACTCACTCGACCATAAAGCCTAAACATTATTTTTTACTTCGAGTTCGAGCAAACGCTCACTCGACCATAAAGCCTAAGGGCTGTTTTTTCTTCGAGTTTGAGCAAATTCTCACTCGACTACAAAGCCCAAGGGCTACCATTACTTCGAGTTTGAGAAATCATTCTCACTCGACTACAAATCCTAAAGGCTGCAATACTTCGAGTTCGAGCAAATCCTCACTCGGCTGCAAAAGCCCAAGGGCTACCTTATTTCGAGTTCGAGCAAATCATCACTCAACCATAAAACTTAAGGGCTACTCTAACTCGAGTTTGAGCAACCATTCTCACTCGGGGACTATCTATCAAGCCTGAGGGCTGACTCAATTCGAGATCGAACTACTGCCCCGAATCGGGGACTACGTATAAAGCCTAAGGGCTACCTTAATTTGAATTCGAGAAATCATTCTCACTCGAGTATAAAAGCCTAAGGGCTACCTTAACTCGAGTTCGAACAAACCATTCTCACTCGAGGACTACGTAGCATGCCTAAAGGCTACTTTGCTTCACTTTTGAGCAAATCATTTCATTTGACATCTATTTATCAAGCCCAAGAGCTACCTCAATTCGAGTTCGAACATTCACTCGGGGACCACCTATAAGAAATGGTCAAGCACAGTACTTGCTACCGGTCCCTACTATCTCAGTCTTGGACCTTCAAATAATTATTCCATGCTAAGGCACTTTTTGACCTTTGTATAAATCAACAAAAAAGGGCGAAAGATTCAGAAGCTACAAAAGGATTTTTTTTATACATGTCAGAAATCAGTTACAAGGGCAGCATGGCCCGATTAAATTTCTCTACAAAGACCAGAACGGTCTTTTATAAGAAACACAAAAAATACTAAAGGACTTAGTCCTCTCCGGGAGCAGCATCTTCGCCCTCGAGGCCCCCTTCACTTTCTGATCCGCTCGTACTCCGGGTATCATCATCATCGGGAAAAGCCAACACTCTGGTTTCAGCTTTAAGCTCCTTAGCTTTCTCAATCTCTGCCGTAAGATCGAAGCCACGAGCATGAATCTCTTCGAGAGTCTCCCTTCGAGATTGGCATTTGTGCTCGGCAACCCAGTTTGCCCGAGCCTGAGCAACTTCAGCAACTTCCTTTGCTCGGACCTGAGCAGCTTTGGGACAGACTGGTAGACGACCACTATTGCTTCAGTATTAACAGTGGCTATCTCGACCTCCGATTTGGCCGCTGAAAGTTCTATGGTCAGTCTCTCTCGATCAAATATTGCTGAGCCTAACCAAGACTGGAACTCCTCGACTTTCTTGGCATGCATCGAGGTTTTCTCTTTCAAATTTTGGAGTTGGGTCTTAGCCGACCCCAGTTGAGCTCGGACGGCCTCCTTTTCTGAGGCAAGGCGATCCATGTTCTTTTTCCACTCTTCAGCCTCCGCCCTCACTACGTCCACTTCAACACGAAGTTACCTGATCATGTTGAACTTTTGTTGGACCTATGGAACCGAACTGTTAGCTATCACGCCCGAGGCAGTGTCATTAACTTCAAAGATTCTTTTTACCTGCTCAGACAAATCGACTTGTTCTTTTCGAGTTGTTTCTAACTCAGCCCGAAGTCCCTTTGCTTCTCCTTCTCTCTGCTCACTGAGAAGTTTAAAGGCATCTCTCTCATCAGTAAGACTTCGGACTTCGGCTTCATACCGGCTCAACTCCCCTCGGGATCAGAGGAACGCTTCGTGATAAAGCACAGAAGCCTACAAGAATAGAAAAAAGGAATTATACAAGGAAAGAAATACAAGTATGGAAATTGACAAAGACAAAATATAAACTTACCCGATTCAGGGCCTGTTGAGCTTCGTTGAAAAGACATGACACTCCCACCTCGCCCGAGCTCCTCTTCGGACCCTCCGAGTCACCAAGACTGGTGACATCTTCTACCCCGACAAAATAACCATGGAAAGGGTCTTCCTCTTCATGGGCTCCTTCCCCGTGATAGGCCTCCATGGCCTGAGCGTCACGTATCATCAACTGCGAAAACGAAGGAAACGAGGGGGCATCTCTGATCTCTATTGCCCCGAGTAAGTTTTTTGAGGCGCAGCCTCCATCTTGGGGATACTCAAGCTCAGTTCCTGCACCGGCATCCACCGCCTCTTCGACGGTCTCTTTGCCCCGAGGTAAAACATCCCCGGTCGCCCTCGACTTGGGAACTTGGGTCAGAATCTCCTCCTCAACCTCTTCAAGCCTGGACAGAGCGGTATCAGCTCCCACCGGTATCGGAGTATTTTGAGTATCGGTGCTAGCCCGTGCATGACCACCAGCCTGGAATCACCTTCTTCTTATTCTTCTTCTTCGTCCCTTGGTCTTTGGACTGACTCCATAGACAGTGGGATTGCGATCCCCTTGGGTTTACGGGCCACTCTCTTCTTACGTTTTTGACCCTTGGAGTCCGAGGTCCTTTTTCTCTTATTTTCCTTTGCCGGTTTCGAGACATGCGGTAAAACTTCTTCATCACCGGATGGGGGCCTCATAGCCGTACCTTTCTGAGACCTGCAAAAGGAGAAAATCAGAAAAACTCATGCTTCGAGCAAATATGTCGCCTCGAATGATAGGCAAATCGGTAAGCCAAGATGAAGGCTTACCGTGAGTATGAGCCTCCCACTAGCCCTTTGACAAATCACGCTATGCGTGCTCAGCATATTTTGACATCAAAACCAAGCTCCTGACCCAGTTCTCGAGATAGGGAAGCATACCCGGCATCCAAGCAATGGCTGCATCGAGAAAAATACTGATAAGAAAAGGGGAAGAAGTAAAACAACAAACAAAAATTTAAAAGGAGATCATACTTACGCTTCATATTCCATTTCTCGGAAAATGGCATACTCTCAGTCGGGATCAGGTCCGATGTCTTCGCCCGAACAAACTGGCCCATCCAACCTCGATCTTTGTCTTCGTCTATGCTCGAGGTGAACGCCTTGGTGGCCCGACGATGAAGATTTATCAGCCCACCTCGATAAAGACGAGGACTATATAATCTTACGAGATGGTCGAGGGTAAATGGAAGCCCGTCGATTTTGCTCACAAAGAAACAGAGCAGTATCACGATGCTCCAGAAAAAGGATGAATTTGGCCGAGGGTCACCTGGTACTTCCTGTAAAAATCGATGATGATCGGATCGAGGGGACCCAACGTAAAAGTGTATGTGTAAACACTAAGGTACCCTTCCACGTGGGTAGTAATCGCTTCCTCTGGAGCTGGTATCACAACCTCTTTATTTTTCCAATGACAGTCTTTTTTCACCAGATCAAGAAGGTTTTTTGGTATCGAGCATATATATCTCGATACCGGCTCACATCGACCAGCAACCAATGAGGGTTTCTCGACCATAAAATCGGAATCAATAACACACCCCTCAGGAACAAGTTCTTCAAGGCGTGGCTCCACCACTGTTTTCTCGCCGGCCGGCCAAGATGAGGAAGCAACCTCTTTCTGCGGAACAATTTTAGATATTTTTGCCATCTAATTTTTTGTGAACAAAGAAGAAGGGAGAGTAAGGTATTTGGTGTTTTGAGAAGAACAAGTAAAAAAATTCCAAAACTTGGGAATAGAGAGCTTTGGGGAAGACGAAGAACTGTGAAGATTGGAATAAGAAGAGATTTGAAGGTAAAAGTTTGAAATGATGAAGAAGGGGGTTATTTATAGATTTTACAGTGACGGTTCAAAATTGGTAGTGGCCGATCATCGACTGATGCACATTTAATACCTTGGTAACTGGACCGACGAGACATTTTTCACATACGTCAAAATCGGGCTCGACGCAGACGTCAGTATGTATCTAGTCAGAGGTTGAAAAATTATATCGTTTTTTACCACATTCTTTCCGAGAAACGAGGGGACTATCTGTATATGGTCAAAACTAAGTTTGCCCTTCGTGTAATTAGTCAAGATGGGAGCATGATGGACCGAGGGTCGTCATTATAATTTCAAGCTGTGATATGAAGTTGGGTTATCGAGCTCAAGATCCAGGGACCGATCAATACCGAGCTCGAGTCAATATCGAGATCGATACCCAGAGACCAATTAATATCAAGCTCGAATCAATATCGAGCTCGAGTCAATATCGAGCTCGAATCCCAGAGACTGATCAAGCTCGAGTCAATATCAAGCTCGATACCCAGAGACCGACCAATACCGAGACCAACCAAGATCAAGATCGGGCCAAGAGACAAAGAGCCGTTGTAGTCGCACTAGGAAAGAGAATCTCGGTGGAAATCAAAAAAAAACTAATTAACTAATCTATCATGGGATCCCCACTATGTATTTTTAATTATATCCAAAGTAGGGTTCCTCCACTATATGAAAAATGGCTATCATTTGTGAAACGGACATTGAAATACATTAAGACACCCTCACATCTAGAGATTATTGAGATTTACACACATATAGCAAATACTATCCTTTTTTGGGTTTTGAACATTGATTCATATTGTTCGTTTATCAACCATTCTTTACTCAAATTGGTTTGGTATTCATTCCTTTTTACAATCAATATTCGATATATTTCTACTTATCTTTTCAATTCGTATCAAATTATACCACGTATTCTTAGAACTACGTATAAATTCAACTCTATCCATTTTTTGGGTAAACAAAGTGCTCCTTCCGTCCTGCTCTATAACTATGCAGATGTGTAAAAGAGAAAACATATAAAAGCACTCTCTTTGTCAATTTGACTTATACAACTGAATGGATAATGGTCTAATATGTCAATCTGAGCTGTCTCTGTATTAGTAGTAGAAGTAGAAAAATATCAAAATAATAGTGAAAATTACTCTGATAAGAGAAAGTTTCATTTATTAGAGTTGAAAATTAATAGCTAAATGAATTTGAAAACTTGAGGGATGGTTTAATATCGGTGATAAGAATAATAATTACGATATAAAATGTTGGATATTATATTATGTTTGGGTGAAATTTTTAATTTGAGTGTAAATAGTCTCGAGATTATTTCTACCACAAGTAATTCTCATAGTAGAAAAAAAAATATTCTTATTTAAAAATATTACATACTAATAGTAATATATCAAACTAAATATTTACGAACAAAATAATCTCTGCAACATACATCGTTACATGATTAATATAACTAGTTTCTGAACAAAAGGAACCTAGTGTTATTTGTGAAAGGATATCATTTATTTTGAACATTTCAAAATTAAGAAAATGTCATATGAAGTGATAGGGGGGTGAAAGAAGAAAAGATAAAGAAATCCAAATGGGAAGGAAAGACAAAAAGGACATTGTGTCATGCCTCTTCGGGTTTGGGGACATTCGAGGACGAATGTTCCAAAGGGGAAATGATGTTACACCCATATTTTCGTACGTGAGAGTATATCAAGAGTCAATTGATCTAAGCTCAGAAATGATAATATATTTTAAAGTACATAAAGTAAGTTAATCATGTTACCATGTAGGTTACAAATATTTAAGATCATGGATAACAAGTACCAAAAGGATTGGAAGGCTTAGAAGCTAAACGAATTGAAGAAAATAAGTTTCGTCGAAAGTCGACAAGTTGGGAATGTTATAACATATATTTTTGGGGTGAGACTAGGGTGCTTAACATGATAAGGGGGTTATGTTAGTCGTATGATAGTCGTGTATTATGTTTTGAAGTCAAGCAAGTTGTGGAACAAAAGTTGGCAAAGGTCATTACAAGTTACATTCATAAATGTGCTAAAACTTAGGTCAAATGTAGCTAAGCTTTTCTCCACATATACTTGGAATTACGGAATGATCCACCTATAAAATTGAAGATCTATGAGTCTAGTTTCTAACGTATTAAACCGTTCATCTATACGACATTGGAGTAGAGATAAATTTGTATTTTTGCGAGACCGCGCATGCAGCTCCTATGGGACCCACTTGGTCGGTGGCCGACCTTCACCTATTTTTTTCTCGTTTTTGGGAAGAGCTTTGCTCATTTTTCGACCTCCTTCCATTCTCACACTCTCCAAACCCTCCCAAACAGTTTCCCAAGGCTCCAAATAAATTCCGAAAAATACACCATAATCCAACATCAAAGTTAGCCAAAGGTGAAGAATAACCCCTCTATGGTGTTGTGGTGTGAATAAGGATGATGGTGAGCTAAGTTAGGCTTAGGTTTCGAATTTTATCTACTGCCTAAAGTATGTTTAACATTCTTTTGATGGTGTTAAGGTTAATTACATGTTGGTTGTGGTGTTGGAGTGAAAGAATACAAGATAACACTTGAAAGGGGAAGAGATGTTGTTATCTTTTGTTGGGGGTATTTTAAGGCTATATATATATATATGTATGTGTGTGTGTGTGTGTGTGTGTGTGTGTGTGTGTGTGTGTGTGTGTGTTGTTATGGATGGAAATTGAGAGAAATAACTTGATTATGATATGGTTTCTATTATTATGCATGTCTATATTTTTATCAAGTGAATTGATAAAAGAAACATATGAAACTTAAGATTGGAAGTGAAGATTAATTTAAGTCACTTCTATGGTGTTGTATTGCCATTGAGGGTTGTTGTAAGCTAAATATAACTTGGATTTCAACTTGAAGCTACTGTAGGAGGTAATTATATTGTATTCTTGAATGTGTTTAAGGTATGGTTATTAATTTAAATGGATGGACTAGACATGAACTAGTGAATAAAGTTGTTAATTGAGGATACTAGGAGTTGTAAATTATTTTCTTTATTATGAATATATGGTATAAGGCTGGAATCATTGGTGAATTACTTCGTTATCATGTTAATAATATTGTTAAGTTAAAGTAATAAGTCTTTAAGGGGTGATATGGGGTGTACGGATTTCAATCGGAGCTTGCCGCTCGTCGTGAAGTAGTTGTGACTTGTTGTTGTTATATGGTGTCTTGTTATTGATATTTATATGTAGCTGGATTTCTCTGGTTGTTGTTGCTGTTGGTATATGGTATTGGAGGAGCCCTTGTTACAGAGGAGATGCTATCAAATTTACATAAACGATCTACTATCTTAAGTTACAGACTTAGCCTTTACTCATCACTGATTTTGAATCTCCTTATGCTATGGTAGATTCAGTTGAGTTGTTTGAAGAGTTGCTTGGAAGATATTAAGGACTCAACAGGGTTAAGGTATATTAAGGCTAAATATTTTCTTTATTTTGGCATGATCTCGTAACTACATATGTTTGATAATGAAACATAAAGAGAAGTTTATACTCCCGAATTTATGTACATTATCCTAGTCTCATAAGTTACAGCATTCTCCCTTATCAGGACTTTATATTCAATTAAGTATTGTCTTCTTCAAGTGAATTATATATATATATGGTACTACAATATTTTCACTACCATTGAGCTATAATCGGTGGGTAGGCCCCTATTGGGCAGTACTACAGTATTTTTACCACCATCGAGCTATAATCGGTGGGCAGGCCCCTATTGGGTAATACTACAATATTTTTACCACCATCGAGCTATAATCGATGGGCAGGCCCCTATTGGGCAACCTCTGATCATATGGTAAGTTATATACTGAGCCTACTGTGGCCGAGCACCCATGAGCGAGCCTATTACGACCGAACAGTTATACGTACCGAGCCTTATAGGACCGGGCAACTATTTTACTTACTATATTGAGAGAGTTGAGTCAGTATCAGCAGGTAAGCATATCTTCAGATCATCTTTGATTCCCAGTTACTTTCGGTTATTATATTATCAGTTTAGTTTCAGCTTTCAGTTATCCTATTGCCTTACATACTCGGTGTATTATTTCGTACTGACGTCCCTTTTGTCGGGGACGCTGCATTTCATGCCTGTAGGTCCTGATAGACAGTTAGATAGACATTCCCAGCAGACAAAATCAAACATCAACTTAGTTGGTAAGCTCCACTCCCTCGGAGCTACCAGGTCTAGACATTGGAGTCTATTTTTTTATACATGTGTGATGGGTAGGTCGAGGCCCTGTCCCGAGCATGATACAATTCAGTTATCTCTAGAGGCTTGTAGATGAGTCTTATATATTTTGTATATCAGTAGATGTTCATGGCGGTTAGTCGGCATGTACAGTTTTTTATATATATATATATTTGGGTATGTTTACCCCTCAGATGAGAGAGACGTTATTTTCAGATAATTCAAAATAAGACCTCATTGGCCTAAATTGAGGGTTACCCCTCCAGAGTTCACAGCTACAGAGTGGTATGCTCGAACCGAATATGGCACCGGGTGCCGGCCACTCCTTTTCAGGTTTGGGCCGTGACACATTACGTGTAAGTTGTCTAGTTAACAAGATTTATTGTCCCTATTGATAACACGAATTCTTTGTATTGATTTGCTTAACAAGAAAATGAAATCTTTATAGTAAATTTTAAGTAGGAAAAAGGCAGATTGTTATAAGAAATATCAAACTATGGTGGATGTCTACTGTTCCTCCACGATCTTCATCACGGTTAGCCTTTTCTAATTAGTTTTCAAGTTTCTTTACACTTTGCTATTTATGTTTCCATACATGAACAAACTTGCTTTACGGAAAAGTTTTTCTTGAAAGTTCATCAAATCATGTAAGGATTTTTGGTGTAAAGAACGATAAATATTTTTTCTATAACAAGTATTATGTTCCTATGTATTAATATTAAGAAACACAAAGTGAAGACTTTTGAGATAGCACGTATTTTTCCTTTCTATTTTATCACATATTTCTTCTATCTTAAAGTGGGATAATTATCACAAAGGACACGTAGATTTTAATTGATTATGTATTTTTCTATATTTGCTTGATACTTTTTATTTGATTGAGTTCAGTTAATGAAAGTTCGCATATGCAAATTAAACTCAATTACCACCAATAGTAGAAACCCGTCCCATAAGTCTAAAATAAGATATGATGTTACCGTAGAGGTATAAATAGATGTGGACGTGATAATGGACGAAATTATAATTGTCATCATTATGGTAATGAGAACAATAATGGCTCTCAAAATAATCCTTCACTTTGTGAAAGTGATGTTTGCCATTGATATGGCATGAGATTTTATAAAGCACGCACGGATTATTATGTTCCATTCCTGAAGTGAATGTGAAAATAATATGATAATCATTATGAATACATATTCATTCTTGGAAGAATATGAACGCGCTGGTAGTAGTTAATATGCCACACTCACCTCGAGAAGGGGGTTTGAGATAAATAAGAAAATAATATCATTATTATCTCATGAATGGTCATTGGTCACGTACCTATTGTACGCCAAAATATTTTGGCAATGTGATTATTAAAGGACAACAATAATGCAAGAAACATATCTTGCATCTAATTTTGACCATGGCCATAATGATATGACTTTCTCTTTAAAAGAGATATTCACCATATAGATGTTGATGAATATATGGTAGTACAAAATTAATTGAAGGCTCTGGAAGAGCTACTATAACTCTGCCTAAGGGAACAATACTTATCATAAAGAATGCAATGTTCTCCTCCAAGTCCAAGAGGAACTTGTTGAGTTTTAAAGATATCTGCCGAAATGGATTTCATATTGAGACAATAGATGAGAATAATGTCGAATATATCATCATTACCAAGAATGTCTCTGGCCAGAAAAGGGTTATTGAGAAATTTTCATCTTTATCTTGTGGCATGTATTGGACAAGAATTAGTGCAATTGAGGCACATTCTATCGTAAACTAAAAGGTTACTGATTCCAATACTTTTGTACTTTGACATGATCGATTGGGACATGCTGTATCAATTATGATGAGACGAATTATAGAAAACTCAAATGGGCATCCATTAAAGAATTTAAATATTCTTTTAAATAATGAATTTTCTTGCACTTCTTGTTATCAAGGCAAGTTAATTATTAGACCATCACCAACAAAGGTTGGGATTGAGTCCCCTGCGTTTTTGAAACGTATACAAGGGGATATTTGTGGACCTATTCACCCACCTAGTGGGTCGTTTAGATATTTTATGATCTTAATAGATGCATCTTTTAGATGGTCTCATGTATGCCTATTGTCATCTCGCAACCTGACATTTGCAAAATTAATGGCACAAATAATCCGATTACGGGCACAATTTCCCAATAATCCAATTAAGTCTTTTAGACTTGATAATGCCACTGAATTTTTATCCCAAGAATTTAATGATTATTGCTTATCAATTGGGATAAAAGTGGAACATTTTGTAGCTCATGTTCACACTCAAAATGTCATTGCAGAATCTTTGATTAAACGTCTGCAATTGATAGTAAGACCATTACTCATGAAAACCAAGTTACCCACTTTATTTTGGGGTCATGCCATTTTGCATGCAGCAATGCTAATTAATCTCAGACCGATAAATTATCATAAATATTCTCCGTTGCAATTAATTTTGGGTCATGAACCTAATATATCCCATCTAAGAATTTTTGGATGCGCTGTATATGTGCATGTAGCACCGCCATATCGCACCAAGATGGGTCCCCAGAAGGTTAGGAATATATGTTGGGTTTGAATCACCCTCCATTATTCGCTACCTCAAAACATTAACGGGAGATTTGTTCACTGATCGATTTGCAGATTGTCGATTTGATGAGGCATTTTCCCCAAAATTAGGGGAGAAATTGGTGAAATCAAACGGAAAATTTTGTGAAAAAATTCATCATTGTCTCATCTTGATCCACGTGCCTCTATTTATAAAAAAGAGGTGTAAAAGATTATCCATTTGCAGAAAATAGTAAATTAAATGCCAGATGCATTTACAGATCTGAAAAGGATAACGAAATCACATATCCCTACAGAGAATGTTTCAATCCGTATTGATATCTATATTGGACAATCTTCTAATGTCACAGCTAATGAGTCAAAAGCACGCCTAAAACGTGGTAGGCCATTGTGTACTAAGGATCGAAATTCTAGAAAAAGAAAAATAAATGATCAAGATGACACTATGAAAGAGTCTCATAAAGAAACCCATGATTTAACCAATCCTGTGATTCATGATGATATCGATGAGTCTAAGACTCAAAAAAATAAGGAACTATCAATAAATCCAATCGATATTGAGAAAAATTTGAATCGATTGAATATAGTGGTGGATTATGTCTTTGCATACAATGTTGCATCTAGCATTATATAAGATAATGAGGATCTTGAACCTCAATCTGTTGGAGAATGCCAACAAAGGCGTGATTGGCCAAAATGGCAAGAAGCAATCCAATCTGAGTTGGATTCACTTGCGAAACGTAAAATTTTTGGGCCTATAGTCCAAACACCTAATGGTGTTAAGCCTGTTGGCTATAAATGGGTCTTTGTACGTAAAATGAATGAGAAAAATAAGGTACAAAGATATAAGGCACGCCTTGTTGCATAAGGATTTTCACAAAGGCCTGGCGTCGATTATAAAGAGACGTATTCTCTTATTATGGATGCTATAACGTTCCGTTATCTCATTAATTTTGTTGTCCATGAAAAGCTTGGCATGCATTTAATGGATGCGGTTACAGCCTACCTTTAAAGCTCACTTGATAATGAGATATACATGAAAATTTCCGAGGGATTTAAAATGCCCGACGTACATAATTCAATATCCAGGAAAATATTTTCAATCAAATTTCAAAGATCTCTGTATGATCTAAAGCAATCAGGAAGAATGTGGTATAACCGCCTTAGTGAATATTTATTAAAGGAAGGTTATATAAATGATGTCATTTGTCCATGTGTTTTTATAAATAAAACAACATCAGAGTTTGTTGTGCTTGCCGTATATGTTGATGATATAAACCTTATTGGAACTCCTATAGAACTCCAAAAGGCAATTGATTATTTAAAGAAGGAATTTGAGATGAAAGATCTCGGAAGACAAAATTATATCTTGGTTTGCAAATTGAACATTTGGCAAACAAGATTTTTGTTCATCAATCTGCCTACATAGAAAAGGTATTAAGACGGTTTTACATGGATGTAGCACATCCATTAAGTACTCCGATAGTTGTTCGATCACCTGATGTGAATAAGACCCGTTCCGACCTCAAGAAAAGAATGAAGAGCTTCTTTGTCTTGAAGTACCATATCTTAGTGCAATTGGTGCACTAATGTATGTTGATAACACTACAAGGCCTGACATAATTTTTTCAGTTAATGTCTTAGCAAGATATAGCTCTCCTCCTACAAGGAGACATTGGAATGAAATCAAACATATATTGCGGTATCTAAAAGGGACTATCGATATGGGCTTATTTTATGGCAATGATTTTAGCCCCGATCTTATTGGTTATGCCGATTTGTGGTATTTATCTAACCAACACAAGGTTCGATCTCAAACAAGCTATGTGTTTACATGTAGAGGCACTGCAATATCTTGGCGATTGACTAAGCAATTAATCGTGGCTACTTCATCTAATCATGCTGAGATAATTGCTATTCATGAAGCAAGTCGAGAATGTGTATAGTTGAGGTTTGTAATACACCTTATTCGAGACAAATGTGATTTGAAGTGTGACAATACCCACAATTTTGTATGAAGACAATGCAGCATGCATAGCTCAATTGAAAGGAGGATTCATAAAAGGAGATAGAACAAAGCACATTTTACCAAAGTTATCTTTCATACATGATCTTCAAAAGAATGGTGATATCAGTGTGCAACAGATCCGTTCAAGTGATAATATGGCTGATTTGTTCACCAAATCTCTATCGACGTCAACCTTCAAGAAACTAGTATACAAGATTGGGATGCGAAGGCTCAAGGAAGTGAATTGATGCTCTCATCAGGGGGAGTTAATATGCAGTGTATTTCTTTTCCCTTACAAGGTTTTTTTCCACTGGGGTTTCCTTGCAAAGTTTTTAATGAGGCAAGCAAAAAGCGTATTTCTAAATATGTGTACTCTTTTTCTTTCACTAGGATTTTTTTTCTAATAAAGTTTTAACGAGGCACATTATCTATGGACACCCAAGGGGGAGTGTTATAAGAAATATCAAATTATGATGGATGTCTACTCTTCCTCCATGATCTTCATCTCATATGCTTAATGACATATTCAATGACATATTTTCTATGTTCAATGACATATTTTCTATGTTTAATGACATATTCAATGACATATTTTCTTCACTTTTCATGCCTATATAAAGGCCTTGTAATAGATAGGAAAATACACACAATTGAAAAAGAAATAAGAATCTCTTCTCTCTTTCTCTATATATCTCTTAACTTGTTTTTCCTTGTTCCATTTTGTTACTTTGGGTTATATTTTATAACACAAATATAGTTTTTCTTTTTTTCTTTTAAACGAGAGGCAAGTAAAGTTTTGTTTTGAAGAGGCAAGTAGGAGTATGGACTAACTAAAATATTAAGCAAAAACAAAAATGATACAAGGACAACTGGTGCAGGGGTCGGTTTTGCCTTCTGAAAATTGACATAGACTTGCTAAACTAAGGTGCCATTTGCATTTGGCTCTTAGTTTTGGAAAACTGTATTAATTGAAAAGTTATTTTCAATTAGTTTTTAAATAATAGTACGTGCTGTGGTATATGATATAGAAAACCTATTTTTATTTCTTTTTAATCTTAACTAGTCCCAAGATGTGCATTTATTATAATCTTTTTGGATAGTGTATTTAATAAGTCTTCCTTTCTCCAACATTCAATATATCATCTATTACTTTCTATTTAACGGTAAAATTTATTTATATGTGACTTTATAAGTTACAGATTTGAGCTGTGATTACAATTACAAATTTTTGCATTAAAATATGTTGTCTATATTATACTCCTTGGCCCTTTTCCTGAAACCTTGCGTCTAACACAAAATATTTTGCACAAGAGCTGCTCTTTTTAAAAGTATAAGACTGGTCAAAAAGCTCACAAGTAACAAGCAACTGAACAGAACAGAATCATATCTGTGTTGTGAAGATAGAATACTCAGAAACCATGTGGGTGTCACATGCTCTCACAGCTCACTCCTGTGCAGTTTAGCAAATTAGAGCCCAAGCAATCTACAAAATACTCACTAACAAGTTACGATAAGATTCTTCATTGAAAAAAAAAGTTCTAATCGGAATTATGCATGGTCGGCGGCACCTTGGTCAAACCCAAAGTTGAAATTTTTTTAAAGGTTCCCTGACTTCCTCCCCAAATTTTATCCCTAACGTTGAAGTTTGAATTACAATTTTGAGTTTATATCTGATAGTTCTACAACAGATGTTATATACTTATAAAGAAAATTGATAAAAGTCTAGCAGAAAAAAAGATCGACTGTACCTTAAGGGGTGAGATTAAGGGGTTTATCTCTCAGTATTTATGCAGTGTTCCAATTTTGGTTATTAGCTAAAATTAAAAAAGACCATAAGATTATTTATCTTACATAAAAGGTGAGATTATCTATCATGGCATATTATAATTCTGGAATAATCTTATTTTGAAACAAATGACTTCTAAAAGTCCTTTGGCAAGTATCGAAGAAGAAAGAAGATTGTATTTTTAAAATATAGATGCCATAATGGATATATATAAAGGAGTTGTCACCAGAGTGAGAACGATTAAAGAAAAAAGATATAAAAAAGTTTTTCGTAATTGTGGGTAGGGGCGTTCATAAAAGATCGAAAAACCGAACCAAACCGATTAATAAAAACGATATTTTTTAGGTTTGGTTTGGTTTTGGTTTTAAATTTTAAAAACCGATCAAAATTTGTTTGATTTTGATTTGAATAAAAAAATAATCAAAAAAACCCGAACCAAACCGACTATAAAAGTAGCTATATAAATTTATTATTACATCTATATATATGTATAGTTTTATATAAAGTTTCTGAAATTTTATGGTACATATTAGTCATTTGTATTTTTGGTCTAGTTCTTTGCTATTATAATAATCTAATTCTTTGTCTTCTAGTTTGATTGCTAGTTTTCTTTTACTAAGTACAAGAATTTATTTTATGTTAAAAATAATCAGTTTTTAATTGAGTACTTAAATTATTCATCACTATTTGAGTCAATTATCATCAATATATCTTGGTAAATGATAGATTTCTCAAAGAGTAATTAGTTTGATAGTGTTACGTTGAAAATGTAGTCGCCGGAATATGCGTTTGGTAGTGTATGTCTCATATTTAAGAAAAATCCGATAAATAACCGAAAAAATCAAAAAACCGACAAAAACCGAATCGATAAAAAACCAACTTAATTGGTTTGGTTTGGTTCCAATATTTAAAAAACCGACTTACTTGGTTTGGTTTCTTTTTAGGGAAAAACCGACCCAAACCGAACCATGAACACCCCTAATTGTGGGTTTACACCTAGTATCAATATTTAGTCTAATAGTGTTTACCCCAGCCATGTGTGGGGTCCATCCCATAAATTAAGGAAGAAATTAATTGGCAGCCATCTTTTCTTCCTTATTGTCAAATAAGGTAGGCTGCAGAAGGAAAATGTCAAACTTTTTCGGCGGAAGAAAAAAAATATTTGCATTGCAAATTTTCAACCAATCCTTTATTCTGATTGGTTGAAGAGGTAGGCTATTTCTCCTATAAAAGGAGAGTTTTGGCTTCTTCATTTTATCACACAGAAAGAAAAGCAATACAATAGTTGCAGAGAGTATTTATCAGGCATTGTGAGAAATAGACTGTGTAGAGGAAAATAGCGAGTGAACGATATTGTAGTGAGGTGAGAATATTAAAAGAGGGTTATTTCTTTTTAGTGTTGTAGTGGTCTTTGGAGTATTTTACTCGAACCTACAAAGTGTAAAATTCCTTGCTATAGTGATATTAGTTGCTCGTCTCGGGGTCGTGGTTTTTTTCCTTATTCAAACGGGTTTTTCACGTAAAAATTTTGGTGTCGTTGTCACTCTTTTATTCTTGTTAATTATCGTATCTCGGTGCTACATTATTATTCCGCTTTTAGTACCGTGAATATTATTTCTGTGGGAGTTTATTCCCAACAACTGGTATAAGAGCACATGTTCTGCTCGTTTGCAAAAATACTATTCACTGTCGATAGTACTATACTCGGTAAAAAATAAAAATATCCGGAGTAGAGTATGAGATAGCAAAATTTAACAGAGATAGCGGTTTCTCAACATGGCAAAGAAGGATGAGAGATCTGCTCATCCAACAAGGATTACACAAGGTACTAGATGCTGATGCCAAAATGTCTGATACCATGAAAGTTGAGGATTGGGCTGACTTGGATGAAAGAACTGCTAGTGCAATCAGGCTGCACTTATCAGATGATGTGGTAAATAACATCACTGATGAAGACATCGCATGTGGCATTTAGACAAGGTTGGAAAGCCTATACATGTCCAAAACGCTGACAAATAAATTGTACCTGAAGAAGCAGCTATATGCCCTACACATGGGTGAAGGTACGAATGTTTTGTCATATTTAAATGTATTTAACGGACTAATCACACAGCTCGCCAATCTCGGAGTGAAAATCGAGGAAGAAGATAAAGCCATCTTGCTGTTGAACTCGATGCCATCTTCGTACGATAATCTGGCAACAACCATCCTGCACGGTAAGACTACCATTGAGTTAAAAGATGTCACATCGGCTCTTCTACTCAATGAGAAGATGAGAAAGAAGCCTGAAAATCAAGGACATGCTCTCATCACAGAAGGTAGATGCAGGAGGTATCAAAGGAGTTCGAGCAACTATGGTAGATCCGGAGCTCGTGGGAAGTCTAAGAACCTATCCAAATCAAAAGCTAGAAATTGCTATAATTGTGATCAACCAGGTCACTTCAAAAGAGATTGCCCAAATCCAAGGAAGGGCAAAGGTGAAACTAGTAGCCAAAAGAATGACGACAACACAGCTGCCATGGTGCAAAACAATGATAATGTTGTCCTCTGTATAAACGAGGAAGAGGAATACATGCACTTATCAGGTCCAGAGTCGGAATGGGTGGTTGATACAGCAGCATCTTACCATGCCACACCGGTAAGAGATTTTTTTTATAGATATGTAGCAGGTGATTTCGGCCTTGTGAGAATGGGTAACACAAGTTACTCAAAGGTTGCCGGGATTGGTGATATTTGTATCAAGACAAATGTCAGATGTACATTGGTTCTGAAAGGCGTGTGACATGTACCTGAATTGTGGATGAACTTGATCTCGGAAATTGCTTTAGACCGAGTTGGATACGAGAACTATTTTGCAAATCAAAAGTGGAAACTCACCAAGGGATCATTGGTGATTGCAAAGGGAGTTGCTCATGGCACGTTGTACAGGACAAATGCAGAAATATGCCAAGGTGAATTGAATGCGACACAAGATGAGATTTCTGTAGATTTGTGGCATAAAAGAATGGATCACATGAGCGAGAAGGGAATGCAGATTCTTGCCAAGAAATCACTTATTTCTTATGCCAAAGGTACAACGGTAAAACCCTGTGACTACTGTTTATTTGGTAAGCAGCATAGAGTCTTAATTCAAACATCGTCTGAAAGAAAATTGAATATACTTGATTTGGTATATTCTAATATTTGTGGTCCAATGAAAATTGAATCGATGGGCAGTAACAAATATTTTGTTACTTTTATTGATGATGCTTCACGAAAGTTATGGGTTTATATTTTGAAAACCAAAGATCAGGTGTTTCAAGTTTTCTAGAAATTTCATGCTATGGTGGAAAGGGAGACAAGCCAAAAGCTAAAACGTCTCCGAAGTGACAATGGAGGTGAGTACACTTCAAGGAAATTTGAAGAGTACTGTTCGAGCCATGGGATCAGACAGTTCCTGGAACCCCATAACACAATGGCATAGCCGAAAGGATGAACCGCACCATTGTGGGGAAGGTGAGAAGCATGCTTAGAATGGTTAAACTGCCTAAGTCATTCTGGGGTGAAGCAGTTCAGACAGCCTGTTACCTGATCAATAGGAGTCCATTAGTTCCGTTGGCGTTTGACATCCCAGAGAGAGTTTGGACCAACAAGGAGGTGTCCTACTCGCATGTGAAGGTGTTCGTTGCAAAGCTTTTGCACATGTACCAAAGGAGCAGAGAACAAACCTGGATGATAAATCTGTTCCTTGCATATTCATCGGATATGGAGATGAAGAATTCAGATACAGATTGTGGGATCCAGTAAAGAAGAAGGTCATCAGAAGCAGAGATATAGTCTTCCGAGAAAGTGAAGTTGGAGCTGCTGATGATATGCCAGAGAATGCCAAGAATGGTATTATTCCTAACCTTGTTACTATTCCTTCTACTTCTAACAATCCTACAAGTGCAGAAAGTACGACTGACGAGATTGCCGAGCAGGGGGAGCAACCTGGTGAGGTTATTGAGCAGGGGGAGCAACTTGATGATGATATCGAGCAAGTG